>JBBPCS010000130.1:7905858-7925127 GCA_037974645.1 Hollardia meadi
TACAGCTGATATCTCCAACACTGAGACACTCACACCAAAACTATCTAGATGATCAATAGAACTACAGGGAAGAGGAGAAATATGTACTTTTGATTTTGTGGTGAACTGTCCCTTTAAATAGCATCATAAATAATAATAATTTTGTAAATTAAAGGAAAAACTCCTTTGAACTTTACATCAGGGATAAATTATGTCAGTGATGCAGTGAATGGAAGAAGCTGGACAAACATTCTGATACTGAGTAAAACATCATTTTTATATTTATCTCTTATGCCACCGCTGAGCCCACTATAACAATGCAAAGGATGGATGTTTGCACACTGCTGGCTACTGTTGTTGTTGTTGGGCGTATTGTATTCTCAATGCTTTGCTTGTGTTAATGCGTGTTCACTGCATTGATCGCCTGTTTCGGGTCCATCAGCAGAGACGTGGATGCAGGAGCAGGAAGCTTTGATTGTGCTGGAGACTGCATGACTCACACCTCTCTCTCTCTCTCTCTCTCTCTCTCTCTCTCTCTCTCTCTCTCTCTCTCTCTCTTTTAATGACCGAGACACAGATGTAACATTTCATTCACAACAACCAGCCGATTTCATTCACGACCACGAGCTCATTAGTTTTTGGACCGTATGAAAGGCTCACAGTTCAGCCGGAGACAATCCCCTGACATGATTTGTTTCTCGGGTGGTTTCAGGGCAACGTTGGGGACATTAGCTGGTTTGGCTCAATCTAAAAGAGCACTTGAATTAATATAATGTGGAATATATATCGGTCTCCTTAAAAATCACAGAAACCTCAGAATTATAAACCAGTGAGACAAACTATCGAAACAAGTCTATAAAATAGGTTTTAAACATGCAATTATTGATTTTTTTTGGCCACTTGGGGGCAGCAAAACAAGCTGCAACCATTGACTGCGTTTAAAGATGGACGACATGAGACCAAAGCATCTCGATCGCCCCCTGGTGGCTGGCTGCAGTATGGCTCATAAACTCCTCCCCCTCAATGTTAGCAGATGGGACATGAGCCTCAAAGTACACCTCAAATAAATTTTTCCCAGAGATGGTTTCTGTCATTTTAGGTAGTTCATTTTTCTGATCAGTTTGGTTTTAATTAGTTATTTGATGCTTTAAAAACGGGGTGAAACGTCATGATTGACAGCTGAGCCCTGCTCCTGATTGGGTGTGGCGGGTGTATGGGCGGGAACTACTGTACAGTCTGCACCACTGCAATGGGAGGAAGTGGAGACGCGTGGGCCATCTTTATTTATGTCGATGGCTGCAACATTGACATATTAGCACCTTATGAAGTTGTTATGGAAAATGTGTTGTTTATATATGTATACATCCAGCAGACACAGGTCAACATTAATTTGGACTGATGTTTCTCTTGGCTTGATCAAATGTAAGTCCAATATTCAGCCTCCTTTGCGCTCTGTTTGGGTCTCTTGAGAGAAATATCTGTTTGGTGAGTCAGCAGCAGATTTATCGGAGCGGTGCGCAAAACCAAAATAATGAGGTGAAAGAAGCGAACTGCAGAACTGCTATTAGCGACCCCTTTCACACGAGACAAGCCAATTATTTTTGCAGTTAATACAAAACTATTGATTAGTGCATAAAGAAGAGAAATAGAATTAATAGATTTGGAACTTGCTGGATTTTGACAACTCACTCTCAGTTTACCACAGAATGAAGACTATGCCTACAGCTATAGTGCATTACACGGACATTTATAGTGTATTAATGCATAATGCTAAACACACACATAATGCTTTCTGATGCTCTTTATCAACATTATATTATGCATTATAGATTAGAGTTACAATGAATGTAAAGTTTGTGTCTTATGGATGCTCTTATAAACCTCAATAACACATAATAACTTATGATGCAGCCTTAGATTCTTTTAAATGCATGAAAATGACTTACACAGATGCATCTATAAGTACTTCACTTTATTTAACACAGCTATTCTCAACTAGTGGGCCGCGGAGACAGCGGTACTGACAAACGGTTCAATAACTGTTATTAGGGATTTGCTAAATATTGCTAAACTAAAATAACAGGTTTCGAGGATTTAGCATCCTTGGTGGAGTTATGTGCTTTCTCGTCTTAAAGTACCACAGCATGGAATCAAAATGCCTCTCAACAAATCAATAATCGGGTGTGTTATGTCAGATGCAGATGGAAGACAAATTGAAATCCTACTTAAGAAGCCTCCAGGTCAGCCTAGATCCATTTGGTGTTTTGATGATGGCGTTGGCGACTGCCCTGTAAATTTATTATACTCTGTGAATTAATCGACACCCGTTCTAATGAGTTCTCCGATATCTCCAATAGCTATTAGTTCAAGAGATGTCTAATCAATGTGTGTGTGAGTCTGTGTTCGATGTGTGCATGACTTGGCCCTGTTGAACATTAAGTGCCGGGCTCTTCTGTCTGGGGGGGCATTAGATAAAAACCTCGTATCTTGATCTCAAATCTTCAAAATGTCATATTTTCAGGAGCTGAAAATAGCCCGCCTGCTGTCAGCTTGTCCGCTGTGCTTCTCTTTGCACGTCCGAAAGAAGGTCGGCGGTAGATTTTCTGAACCCACGTGCAGTTATGAGGAGAGAATGGAGGCACGCAAACCAATGTTGGCTCTCTTCTCTTTAGATTATTGTTTGCTATGTCTCCGTATTACAGAGGTGGGCAACATTTTGTTTTAGGACTGTACTGACTTAGATAAAGTACTCGAAGGGCCCCAAAGTGGGCCGTTTATTACAGCAAACTGGGACGTTTTCCAACTGACCTTTGTTGTCTGAGCGCTGTATGCTAGCCACGGATTCAGGGGGCTTTTTCTTCTATTTCCCACGATGACAAGTTTGTAGCAAATGTCTCTTGATGTATGTTTAAGTGTTCATTTTTCTGATCAGTTTGGTTTTAATTAGTTATTTAATGCTATAAAAACAGGCATCATGACGGACAGCTGAGCCCTGCAACGCGACTGAGCGGGCGGCGTATGGGCGGGAACTCGATACTGCGGCTCCGCATCCCGACTCGTCGTCCATCTTTATTTATGTCAATGGTCCAAGCTAAATGTAGATAGCGCCCTCTGCTGGAATCAAGTTAAGTCGCAATACAGACTCATTAACATAATGCTGCCTTTTATTGATTTCTTTGAGGATCTTTTTATTTTTCGTTGAGGACTCTGCGGACCGGATCAAGATGTATTAGACATAAGACGTATTTCGCCCCTGTGTGCCTTATTATGATCTGGATTTGTCTGTGTTCGTGTTTGTTGATATTTTTATGTAGATTTTTGACATATTGCATAACCTAAAAAAACATGAGGTATACTGTACTTTTCTATGGAAATCCTTTGTGATAAACTGTCTGTTTTAACGTAACAATGTGAATCACACACTTATCTACACACAGGATAGTATGCACCTGTTCTCTATCCTGTATTTAACATCTGGTGGTTTGTCCTTCATTACCCTGAAGAAGACTTTTATGTTGAAACATTGAATTTCTGCATCGTAGCTACGAGTGTGCAATTATGCCATGTACAACAGTAATGTGTTGAGGTAGAGGTGATAGAATGAAGGGCTTTTCAAAGATCACAGTCCGGCTTGAGTAAATATTTTCTTCCACATGTGTATAAATTGCAATTACATCATATTTCTTCCTCTGTAGTGTTAAATCCCAGAGGCATAATTACTCCCCTGAAGTTTGAGATCTTGTTTTGGGTAAATTGGGAGTTTTATGCCAAGAGAAGGGCAGGGGTGGGTGGTGGGTGGTGGTGGGGGTCTATCTGCAGAGCCCAGCCATAATTACACACACCATTACGGCTGCCGCTGAGCTGTCTTGTTGGCAAAGAGCATCTCCTTTCCGGAAAACACCTCGAATGGAGACTTGAGGAGGAGGGAAGGAAGGAAAAACGGAAGATGAGGTGACATAAGAGGATCACGTCAGAGCTATTCTGTATCTCTCTCACACACACACACACACACACACACACACCAGTGTGTCTCCTCAGCGCTGCTTTTTGATTGGTCATCGCATGGCGTACCACCCGGGTCAGGTGTTAATTCCAGAAGTGACTCATCACTAATTGCTGCATCTCGAGTCATCACAAGTCATCAGTGTGAAATAGGACCATGATTAATGAGCATCATTACTGTACCGGTGTCGAGCAAATGTGATCTAAAGTTTAAAACATGAGTTTGACTCCACCGCTGGCGTTTACATCTAATTTCATGACCGAGTGAGTCATCGATGTAGCCGTCGTCTGCGTGGACGCTTTCGTGGGACCTTCCTCTCAGTCTGAGCAACACGCAGTCCAAGAAGACGGTTTGCAGCAGGTACAGTTGGACATTTCAGGTGCACAGATGTACGGAAACATAAACACTATCTCCGCCCCTGTATGTGTTAATTTTATACACTTTGCTGCAGTTTGGGTGTTTGGTCGATGTGGTCAAGATTTTATTCAACGTGCACAAGTTCCTGTAGGGTCGTAAAGATAATATATATATATATATATATATATATATATATATATTGGGAGGGAGGGGCATTTGATCTGAATATGAGCCTCCAATATATTGATATAAAAATATACAGTAGATAAAATAAGATTTGTTATGCTGCATGCACCATCGGCTGAAATGATCGTTAAAACGTGAAATCAATCAGAACTAAACTTAACAAATTGCCATTATTATTACTACCCGTCTAGTACGACAATGTACCGCAGCTCTGCGTGTTGTTTGTCCAAGTGGTGTTGCCGTACCCCAGCAGAAGACGTTGCTCGACGGCTGAGAATCAATGTCAAACACTGTACTGTCTCTATTTCATTACTGTCGAATTATTAAAAAGTGGAAAACTAGAATTTAACACGAGTGTTATGCAGGCCAACTTTTTGTAACATAAGGCCCACTTCCGATTAAAATGGGGTCGAACTCGATACCGCGGCTCCGCTGCCTGATCTCTACTGCGCAGACTCTGGTTCCAAATGACGTCACCGGCGTAAGATGGCAGCGCTCGTATCCGGGATATATTGGCTTAACGGGAGGAAGTGGAGACATGTCGGCCATCTTTATTTATGGTCTCCAGACAGAGAGGTGTTTGTCGAGGCTGGAACCTCTGTAGCCTCGAGTACAGCAGATGGGAGTCACACCAAGATAAGCTGTACCTTCTAAACTGGAAACAAGCACTGAATGGACCAAAGGTCATGAAATAGAACATAACTAATAGAAACATTTATTAAATGAGCCGAATATAATTAAATGAAGGAAAATTCCTTCACAGCCAGAAACACGACTCCAGATGACATAAGATTACTGTGTGTCTGATGGATGTGTAAACAGGTAGCTGACTGCTAACAGGTCCACTTGAATGTGTGAAGTGTTGTGTTTGTGGCGTGTTTTCATTGCTCCCAAGTGGCCAAGAAATCAGGTATTGAACCATTCCAGCAGCCATCGTGGCTTTAATGAAACATCCCTGAGTCAGGACCAGGGTTTGACAAAAATACAACACAGCAACAGAAGATTAGCTCTGTATGAAATAACAAGCCTCGCTGTGAGATATAAGTTGTATTGACTGCATCACATGTTGGACTGGGAGACACTCGGTGCTGCCTGGATGAGCTGGATGATGATTGCCCCGATAAACCAGAGCTTCCTCCAAGAGCCCAGTCAATCAGCAGTGCGTCCAGGTGTGACGAGGTGTGTTTAACGCAGCAGGAGGCAGCTCCTCTGTTCATGGTTATAATTATGCTGACTGATTTACTGACTGACAAGAAGCAGCTTCTTGATTTTCTGCATCGATGACCATGAACAGTAACAACACCCGCGCAATTAGAGCCGACTGACAGAACACATCAGGCTTCTAGCGTCCTGGTCCAAACTGTCCTCCCAAAATCTTAATTTCATATTCTATAACTTTCCAAAACAAACGTTCTCACCTCCTTTTTTCCCCCCTCTCACTCTTAACCAGCTTTGCAGATCTCCTCCGGCACAGTTTAGGCACCCAACCGGCCGCTGATTGCCTCCTGTCACAATGAATCCCTTCACTTGATCTGTCAGGTTTTTTAAATTTTTTTTATACACCCTCTTTAAAAAAAAAATCTCCTGGTTTATTTGACACAATGTGGAAAAAGCATCTGTGGGTGGAGGGGATGATTAATGCCGAAACCTGTCAGATCCTGCCATTAAATCCTAAAGCTAAGCCCCTTAAATTCTGCCCGGTACGCTGACACAAGATGTTTTGGAGCGTGGGCTGCAGAAGTCCGTTTTTAAATTGTCTGTCGTGTTGCGGAACATTTCAAGCGTGTTTCGGGGATGATGAAGCAGCTTTGATCTTCCCTCACTGGGATTAATTTTTCAACTTTCATGAAGTGAAAAGAAGGGAATATTAAAGAACAGAATATCAAAGAAAGAGACACAATAATGACATTGCTCGCAATAATGCACCATTCATGAGGAAAAGTACCTTACCCCGCCCTTTCCCTTTGAACCCTCAGGACAAAGCCGCAGCTCTTGAGTTCACTGGATCGGTAAATAACACAGACTTGGACAAGTTCACTCTGTCAGCCCCGCATCCTTCAGAGGCGCTCTTGTGCGTCACTGTGAGGTAATTAAGGGTTGTGGGTTCGGGACCTTTTCTGCTTCTGTCTGCCTACACGGCGTACATTTGTCCTTAAATAATGCACCCTGTGCTCTGTTCTGTAATTGCAGTGTAGAGACACAGTCTGGTGACAGGCTTTCTTTTGTTGTTTTTTTGCAGCAATGATAAGAAATCCCTTCATCTCTGCTGCTTCTCTGCTTCACGTGTTTCCTAAAATGCAAAGACACGTGCAGCAACACACACGCGATCTATTCTTTAACACTGGAGTTAGAACGTTGCACTTACCGTATCTCGAAGATGTAGCACAGCTAAAGGAACAGTTCACCTAAAAATGAAAATTCTTTGAAAGGTCGGGTGAAGTTTCACCTGTGTCCACAACACATTCGGAACCGCCTACTACATACTACAGACGAACGCTGTATGTAGTGCAAGCTGCATACTATGCGTCCTAGCATGGTTAAACATTGTTGGTTCCAGCCCCTCAAATTCCTGCTTTTCAGTTTTAAATCATTCCAGATTGAATATCTTTTAGTTTTGGATTGTTGGTTAAAAGAGTTCACACTGGGCTCGCTGGGCTTTGGCTTTAGCCCCGTCACTACAGGAAACATCCACCGTGGCCACACCAGGCCCCTGAAAAGTTCCAGCGAACGTGCAGAACGTCTTTGCTATTATCGACATCATCCTCGTTCGCACAGGTGGTGGTGTCCTTCACTGACGCTAGCTACCTCTTAGCTTGTAAAGTTAGCTGTAACGTTAGCCTCATAGCTATCATTTGCCTCTACATCCTGTCTGGGAGCAGCAACTCTGAGCTGACTGACAGTCATTACGTACATTATTTTGGTCTAAAGTCCTCACCAGCTCACTGTTTTTCTTCTGCTATCTCTTCTGGCATCACGATTTACTTGCAGGTTCTGGAATAGCAGGGAAATTAACTCCAACATTAGCTCGTAGTTAGTTCAGATCAGTAAATGTCTCAGGTCACGTTTGATATTTTGATGTTTGCTACAAAAAAATGACTCAGCATTGTCAGAAAATTATTAAACAGGCTACAGTTTACTAAAGCAACAATAAATAAAATGTTTATTTCTGTTGTTTTAATGATAGTTTTTCAGCTTAAAATAAAATTTGGTTGTTGGTCTCCTTGGGCCCCAGAAAGACCCCCCCCTCCCCCTTTATGGGCGGCCCTGGGCCACCCACAGTGTTTGCAGACGTCAGCACCTGGAGCCGGGTCAGCGTTTATATCTGCACAAATGACTGTTAGACAACAGGAACAATTAAAGTCAAAGTTACATAAGAGATGAGTCATTAAGTCTTTGCAGCATCTTTAATGTACCGGAGGCCTACTGGGAATTAAATCAATTCCAATCTGAAGTTTCTGTCATTGTCAGAGGTAGATACAAAGTCACTGCCTGCCACTCAAGAAGGGGGGGGGGGGGGATAAAATAAATAAATAAATGATGTCTGAACTATTCCAGGCTTTTCACAGCCATAACGTGGCAACTTGAAGTGACAAGGGAGGTCACATGGAAGAGAAGATCCAAACTCCAGGCATCATTTTTTATGATGTGTCACACTGACAAGCGTGAAGATTTACATCTGTATGAAAACATTTTATGACTGAAAGGAAAATCTTAAATAGGATTGTTGGTTTTTTTCAATCACGCTGGGATGAAGCGTTTGTGCAGCGAGAGAAAAACATGCTGATTGACATTAACTCAGTAGATCATTTACAGATTGTTGATACCACAGAACAACAAGCTATCACAAACATTCAGTGTCCGGCTGATCTGCTCCCACAAATGTGTTTTTCTGTCCCCGCTATGATCTCTGTCTCTGTCTGCTAAACATATGAAATTCACATGTGAAAATGTGATTTTCTTAGGTGGAAATTTTCATTCATATATGAAAAAGTCAATCACTTGTGAAAATGTCCAGTTCACATGTGGCATTATGTTTATTTCACATGTTAAAATTTCATTTCGCATGCGAAAGTACCCGGTCGCATATGAAAACGTGCAATTTACATGTAAAGAAGCATGTAACATTATGTTGTCACATGTTAGAAATTTAGTTCCCATGTGAAAATACCCAAACGTATGTGGTGTATGAGCAGACACTGGTGGTGGCGTTGGAGGCTGATGAATCTGGGTGGTGATGGGGAGGTGGAGGGGCGCATAACAGCAGCATGAACAAACTAACAGCAGAGGCAGAGAGACATATTTCAAAAAGGGCCAGCGGCAAGATGATAGGCTAACGATGAAGGTGTATCGCTGTGCTATTGGATAGACGAGACCAGAAAATGATGTCTCCAGAAAATGACAGCAGGACGTTATGAGTGAGCGTCCCAGCTCATCACATATCGACATTTTGTCATGCGCCCTTTTCGTCATATCCAGACGCGCAAGGTAGCCTTCAGCGTCTCGTACTGACGCGCAAAGGCTCGCGCCCCGTGCGTCCTCCACTGAGGCACAAGGTCTACATTACTTTGGTTAAGTTTAGGCACAAAAACCACGTGGTCGGGTTCAGGAAATGACTGGTGACGCTTGGTTTCACATGGGACGCGAACTCCGGTCTCCTGGGTGAAAGTCGTGTGTGCGTCCTTGCCTGATGCCAAAGGACAAAACATCGGTGTCTGACGACATGAGAACGGGCTGGAATGACAGGATGGTATGAGAAACAAAACATTTGTTTCAGGAACTGAAGGGAAATAATTGATTTGTGGCACAAAAGTGTACTTTGGAAACTTCGGGTGACATCAAAGTCGAGTCCAACTCACGTGACTCGAGTCCACACTCAGGCATGCAGGACAGCCTGGAGGGAACTTTTACCATGTTGTTCATAGAGGGCACTCCACATTCTCTCTTCTTCTGACCACTCCCAGCCACCAGAGACTTTCCGCCAGAGAGGGAAGGAAAAAGCGCTGCTTGTCAGCCTGGTATTAAAAGATAAATCCAGTTTATTCTTCTGATATAGAGGAAGACAGAAAGGGCGTCCTGGTGCCACACTGGTCTTATCTGCACTATAAAAAAGAGGCAAAATTGAGTTTCACTGCTACAGACAAGAGCATTGATACTGAGTCTTCATCTGCAAAACCCCGGGTTACATTCAATGACATTCAGTGTATTTCATATTCTCGCTTTCTACAAAATCAATTTTAAAAGCGCAGAGAAGGTCAAGGATGGTTTCTTTTAGTTATGGCCACCGATTTCATGACCGTAGCCACATTTATTGTTATTGATACAATAACATCAATAACCCCCCCAAAACATATTTTGTCATTTAATTGCAAACAAACTATAATTATTAGGATAAAGAAAAAAAACCCACATCTCCACAACCTTTGCGTCACACAGTAAGTGAATGTTGGTCTTAAATTATCAGGTGCAGAATCATCCAGTGACATAATAACATAATTCGTAGGATATTAAACTGGGTCTTTGGAGAATATTCATAATCTTAAGTCTTCAATAAAAGCAGTAGCACCCCAGCATCCTTTATTTGTTTGATAGCCTGACACATTTAATAGTGGTGGTGGCTGGAAGGAGGGATTTGATCAGATTTAAACGGCGCTCAAACAATGTTTCTGTAATTATGGTGTCAATAATTAGTGTGGAGAAATAAAGACACGCCATCTAATCTACGTCCAGAATTATGAGCAGCAGATGTTTCTATGTAGAGAATAATTACCAAAATGTCAAATGTGTCCTTTACAGAATATTGCAGTCAGCTCTTTATTATTATTTTCCTACAGTTGTTAACTGATGAGAAAAGGAAGAGACTCTCCTGAGCTTATAGAGCTCAAAGTTATACTTCAACTGAGGGGTTTTTTTTATATTAAAAAGTGTCCCTCTTCAAGCTGTAATCTCTGGAAACATGCGGAAATGTGCTGACGCTCACGTCTGAGCTCTAATAATGGAAACACTCAGAAAGAAGTTCACTTTACCACTCGTGCTTTTGGCTTGTTCCTCTTCCTAAAAGGCTCTCAGAAAGGTGTTTCTGCCTGTAATGATCCTGAGAGGTTTAGCCTGCTGCTAACATGGATTCATCATCGTGTTCCCTCAGAGAAGGGCAGGGTGGGGGAGCAGGTTTGGAGGTCAGGAGGAGGAGGAGGAGAGCCTTTCCTCCTCTCAGGTACCCAGACTGTCTGTTTATGTCTGGACAAGATCTATGATGCGCCACGGTTAGCCCAAATATCTGCATCAGTTTCTCGGTGAACCAGAGATCATCCAGTTGCTGCTGTTTGCACCCTTCCACCTATCCACATGTGCCAGCCTCAACAGAGTCTGTCCTCCCATGAAAAAACTGGAGCAAATTCATTTATTTCTGTCATTCAGCAGGAAACTAACACAGGATTTGGTTTTCTTTCTCTATATCGTATCATATCCATGTTCATGGTGACGCATCTCATCAAGTCACTTCTTGGGTTCTCTCGTTTCAGACCTTCATTACCTGTGTAGCCTCTAGAATATACAGTATCGTTTTACTCCTGCTCACGTTGCCTTTGTCTTGCCCATTTGGATATGTTTGCCTCTTTACTTTTGTACTGAACCTGTTTTTTGGGCAAGTAAACTGATTCAGATTGTCCACCCGAACCTCTGCGCTCATGCTTTTGAGTCCTCGATCCTGGTGTCCAGATGGAACCAATTTTTATTACATTCAGTGAATGTAAAACAGAACTGGCAGCCATCTTTGGTCCGGTGTCGGCTCACATTCGGTCCTCCAGAGCCGTCCAGGAGCGCCGACCATCAGCCGCAATCGGGCCAACTCAGCTGCATGTGACCCAAACATTCCACGACGTAATCGTAGGCACCTTTTCTGAACGTTAAATGCCTGATAAAAATTTGTCAGCACAAAAAAAAGAAAAAGATTTCAGATATTTCCTGCTAACCTCCACATTATCCCCAAAGTTCCACAACTCCACTTATACAAACACTGTACGGCCCAATGTTTGTGGACACCCCTGTCCATATACTTCTGTGTTCTTTCAAGAAATTCTTTCGATCGAGCGGTTCAAACGTATATCGCTAGTGTTAACACAAAGAACACAGACCCATGAAACAATATATTGAATCAGAACCCCTGCATAGTGATACGTATCGTATCAGATTCTTGCCAACACAGACAGGATGGTAATTCCAATCATCCATCGTAAAACCTATTTCCTCCTTATCTCTTTACACTTACACATAAAAGCAGAACGAGCTGCCGTCCAACAAGCATCCAAATCTAATTAGAGTTCCTAAATAATTAATCGTGGAGAGCAGCTGTTATTAGAGTTGTTGTAATGACTCGCATCAGTCACCGAGCTTTTCTGTCTTTGCTGCTGGACCAAAAAGTAATGTCATTGTGTTTGACAGTCAAACTAGAGTAATGTCTCGGGAAGGAAATTACTTCAGGCCTAAAGGTCAACAGTGACCAGCTTTAATCTCCTGACGTTCACGTTGATAAGACATCACTCATGTCGCATGACTGTTTCTCCTGGAACAACGTGAAAGCTTCATGGGAAGAAACAGGAAAAAAAATCAGTTATTTATTTAGTGACATGTTCATAGTGAAAAGGACGTTTTAATATTCAGACAGCGGGAAGCGATGATCTGTGATGTTTTCCTGTGAGAAATGCTTTTGTAAAATGTCAAATTTCTTTATTTTTGGACTCGTCACTTTTCTTTTTATATAACTGCTGTTGTCATCATCACCAACACGTCATGTGACATTAAAGAGAAGCTTAAATTTGGCATTTATTTGACAGTACACCTGGTACATTTTTAAAAAACCCCTCTCTTTTCTCATCAGTCTCACACTACGTAGTCTTTTTCAGATCTTTCAAACTGGTGAGGTTCAAAGTTCGTTGATTTAATAATCATTTCGGTTGTGTTGTTTTAAATAAGACTAAAAGCATTCATGTTTTGTTTTTTATATATACTATTATATAAGTCATAAACACAGAAGAGAAACCAAGTCAGATCAGAATTTTTCTTTTGTGTTTTTCTCTCTGGGCTTCCGTAGAAACCTTCATGTACCGGGAGGTTTTTCACTTCGTAACAGCAGGCGGTCTTGAGACACTGCTGGGTTTCTATCCTGACGGGCCAGGAGACAGTCAAACTCTTGATTAGATGATTGGAGGGAAAACCAGTTGGACCAGAGCCACCACACAGCAGGAGGATATGGATATTTGTGAAGAAACAGCGCCATCTTCTGGCAGCCACCACAGTGACACAGCATGGAGCAGATTTTGCACAATAAACACAATTATATTTTATTTACCTTTAGTTTGGTTTCTAATTTGTCTTTTCTGTTGAGCTCGTCTGGCAACAAATTTAACAAAGAAATTTAGTTTTAATTGGCATGTTTTCAGGAACAAACATATCTTTATAAAAGGCTTCTTCAAACATCGGAACCCTTTCATCAAAATCTAGTTCTACGCGTAAATCGGTGATACAAAAACGTGTAATAAAAGTTCATAACATTATGAGAGTACAGCAAAGAAAGAGAACCAAGAGAGGCCAGGTCATTTGAGAGGAAACATTCAGAAAGGACAGAAAAAAATCTACATTTTGATATTTTTGGGGGGGAAGAAGAAGAAGTTCATCGTGTGTCATCAGTCTGATGAAAATCTTCACTAATAAGACTGATTTGAAACTATGGATTCGTACAAAGACAGTCCGGTAAAGTCCAGAATCATTTGTTTAGATAAAAAATATAATTTCTATTATGACTGTAATAGAGAGTTCAGTGGCCTCGTCAGGTCAGGTTGTTCCAGGTGGAGAGTGTCTCACCCTCACAGGTGTTCTCACTCATTGTCCCTGATTAGACCTCATCTCAGGTGTGTGTGTGTGTGTGTGTGTGTGTGTGCGCGTGTGTGTGTGTGTGTGTGTGTGTGTGCAGGACATCAAAATGGTTTTGTGCTATTTTTAATTTGTTGAGTTCACAACTTGGGCGACATTCTAGTTTTTGATCCCATTTTTCACATGTTGAATTAAAAGATTTAAGACTTTTTTATGCACAAAAGACATTTCTCTTTTTTTTTGAGCACAAATTTGATAAAAATCCATGTTAGTGAAGACAGATTGGAGAGATAAAAGGCAGCTCTAAAATGTGCAGTTTTATCTTGAAAAAAGATATTTATTAGACACTGGACTATCGATTTCATATGACCAGTGTTCTCCAAAGAGCCAGAAGACCATCGAAGATGAGCGTTTGCCCACTCAAGACCTCGGTGAGGACGACGAGCTCGCAGATGAGCTTCATTGAGACGGTTTCTGACAGTTTGTGCAGAAATTCTTCTGTCCGGGCGGCTGCGCTCAGACCATCATGCAGGTGAAGAAGCTGGACGTGGAGGTCCTGGGCTGGCGTGGTTACTCGAGTCGTGGTCCGCAGTTGTGAGGCCGGTTGGATGTACAACCAAATTCTCTGAAACAACATTGGAGATGGCTTATGGTTGTGAAATGGACATTCAGTTCACGGGCAACAGCTCTGGTGGACACACTTGACACATCTGTGGCATCGTGTTGTGCAATAAAACCGCACATTTTATAGTGGTCTTTTATTGTGACAGTCCACAGCATACACCATGTTGTTTAATCAGCATCATGACATGCCACACCTGTCAAGGCAAAGGAGAAGTGCTCACTAACACTGATTTTATCACATTTCTGCAGAGAAAAATGTCTTTTGTGTTCATAAAAAAGTCTCAAATCTTTAAATCCAACTTGTGAAAAATGGGAGCAAAAACAAAAGTGTTGTGTTTATATTTTGTTGAGTTTAATTCATAGATGAAAAAGAAAAACTAGATACCGGACACAAAGATGGCGCCTATTCAATGCAATTCGAATTGCTCGCCATACGCCAAAAATGTTTTCTAGCTTCCTGGTTTACTTCCTGGTTATGCGGCCCACTGATGAGTGTTTCTCCTGCTGGCCCCGCCCACGAGTTCCCACTCAGCCCATAGACTGTACTTTGTGATGACGTCAGAGATCGCTCGAGGAAAGTTTTACAAATGTGAAACCTCAGAATTTCATCAAAGAATTTCAGTTCGAGGTGTCCTGTCAACGATTTTACTCTTCTCTAATGTTGGTTTATGGGGAAAATGCTTTTTGGGCCGCAGGGGAATTTTTAGCTGCAATACCGCAAGTGGCCACTGGGCAAAATTAGAAGCAAGGCAATCACAGTCAATGGGCTGAGTGTGTTTGCAGTATCCAGAAAGATACATTCATGGTGTAATTAGAGCTAATTAGCAAATGTTAGCATGCTACCACACTAAACTAAGATGGTGAACGTGGTGCGTCATATGTCTAGATATTTCTAAAGCTGCGTATTACTGACATTAAGTTTGGAAGAATAAATAACTCATTAAAATTTCCATTCCATTGTAGCTGAATTTAATTAGTATACTGGAAACAATTCAAAACAGCAGCGTGTCCGTCTAGAAACAGTGTCCCCGGCAGAAAGTAGTTCCAGTGACTGATTACAATCAAGACATGATGCATTTTTAACTTAACTTAAAACTTAACACCAGCATGGTTGCGTTATTAAATTCAGGTGAACTGTGAACGTCTGACTTCACACTATCCCTCTGCAGCGAGTTCAGAAAGCCATTTCTGTTCTTTTACTCAATTCTGTGAATGAACCCAGTCTGAAGGAATCTCATTAACATCAGGCCTCTACAGTCTGGCAGACAGACATTGTGTTTTCCTTCCCTGCAGCTTATTGGCATCCTGATCAAAATTATTAGCAATCTGAGAGCAGTGAACTCGGGAACTTGGAATAATTGCATCGTCTCGTTCGCAGCTCTGACGTAGCGTGATGTCCAATCCATAAAAACGCACGACCAAAATGTGAGATCTAAAAAGGAAAATGAGCCTTGAGTTATATTGAAATTACACCTCAATTTAATGGATTTCCATTTATGCCCCTGTGCTCAACACTCAAACCATTCATATTGAAAATACGGAAGCCAGTTCTATATCTTGCCCAGAGATATGCATGATGGATCCTTTTCATAAGCTTTATAGCTCACAGAATCTGAATGGAATAGCTGAATGTCTGGAGCAATAATATGATTTATAACCACAGGAAGTCCATATTTTATAAATTTGAAGGTTCGGTGTTTAACGGGTCTTTTTCATGAGGATTCTTATATTCAACTGAGGAAATGCAGCCAATATTTTATATCTTATGTGAAGCAACAGAAAAATTACACCATCAATGGACCCAAGGACACAACTTCCACTCAGGATGGGGGGTTACGTGTCCCCCCCCTCGCTATTTTTGCCCCACGCTTCTCTCTCTCTCAACAACTTCCTCAGTTTCCTCTTAACATTCCGGCCCCCATCTGGATGACCGGATCTCTAAATTGCTAAAAATGTTGAGACCCCTTCGGTTATTATAATTAGAGTGTGCTCACATCAGTAAGCTCTATGAGGTGCAGCCCCTCTCCTCTTTCACTGCTTTTATAGGAGAACATATCCTGCTTTTACTTCAATTGGCTCTATAAGTATTTTATTTGATATATCTCAAATTGATCTGTGTAGCAAGTTTTGCATCAATTAAGATAAAAACTCTAGGAGGAGATAGGTTTAAAGGGTTGTACTGTTTTTCCTGCCAGCTCAAAGTGGATGAAGGTTTCTGCTCAATCGGGCCTATTTTGGTGAAAGTTGCAAAGTTGTAGCACGTACGGTTGATTTATTATGAATTTTCAAAGTTTTAAACTTTAGACGATTGCTGTAGCGCCACCATCAGGACTGTGTGCACACAAAGTCAGCTGAGGAAGAAGAAGAAGAAGAATGTTAACTAGTAGTGGCAGGACACATCTGGTGATTTTCAATATTATGCATTTTAATTTTATTAGATCGGTGGATCTAACAGATGATGGTCTGAGACCCTCCACTGGGCCCCAACCTGCTGGTTGAGAGTAGCTGCCATAAGTCCGTTATTGCAGTGTCGCAGGTTAAATTGCAGCCTGGGCCCTGAGCTGCATATCATCCCCCTTCTCTCTCTCTCTCCCTTGTTTCCTGTCATTATTCAGCTGTCTTTATCAATAAAGGCAAAAATAAATAAATGTTCTTCAAACATTATCAGTGCATAAAGTCTCCATCAGTGTGTTTTTAACATAGATTGTACGACAGATTAGCTCTCTGCATTAGCTAATCCAAAAATGTGCAAAGAGGCGGAGCAAATCAAGCCATATTATTTGTCTAATATTTGCATAATAAATTCTTCAAAAGGGCCAACACCACAAACAAGGCTGAGACGTCAAGTTCAGTGACTTGAATTAGCTGAGGTGACGCCTGGCACACAGCTTGTAGCGGCTACGCCATCATATACATGCATAACTTTAAACCTTCATTTTATTTGAACGAGTGAATTCTATAAAAATTCAACCCCGGTACAGTTATCATGAATGGGGAAATTAGCTATAGATGCCAAAAGTGCTTTTTGTACCAGGCTGTAAACATGTTTTTGGCACATTTGGCTTGCAGCTTGGTTTCTAGTAACACAGTTATTTGCATAATCCATCCATCCATCATCTATTATCCTATGCAGGGTCGCGGGGGGCTGGAGCCTATCCCAGCTGTCGGGGTACACCCTGGACAGGTCGCCGGTTCATCACAGGGCTGACATGTAAAGACAAACAACCACACACACACACCTACGGGCAATTTTAGAGTCGCCAATTAACCTAACCTGCATGTCTTTGGACTGTGGGAGGAAGCCGGAGCACCGGGAGGGAACCCACGCAGGCAAACTCCAAACTTCGAACCCATGACCTTCTTGCTGTGAGGCGACGGTGCAAACCACTGCACCACCGCCCACGCCCCTTATTTGCATAATATATCTGCATAATAATTTTTGTTCGACTGCTATTATCATGGAGAGCACAATAACCACTTTAAGGAAACTGTGTTATTATAGCCTATAAATATATTTAAGTGCAAGAAATTCTTATTTATTTATTTATTATTGGTTGAGGAAACCTGACTAAACTGTTTCTGAAACTTATGTCCTTTGCACGGATCAGTAAAACTCTCCACTGAGACGAAAGGTATCGAAAGTTTTTATAGGCTACATCATGTGGACTTTTTAATGAATAAAATCTATATAATGTGTGCTGTTTAATTATGGCATGAGATCTGATGAGCACTTTAATTTTCTAATAATATATAACACTAATAGTAGGAAAAAATGACTTTTTTGTCATTTCTTTTTCATTATCAGTGTTGCTCAATATTCTGTCTAATAGCTGAAAATGTGTTGAGTAAAATAATTAGTTCGGCGTACAGTGCCACTGGTGCGTCACTAATCCCTATACAACATTAACAAAGGCAGAACCTTATCACAATGTGAGGCGTAATTAGTACCTCGGTCTAATTAAATCACTCCACGCTCTAAACATTATGTGGGATCCTGTACAGAACGCCACTGTTCAAAACACCTCAGTCACATTTTGCATTTCAGCTTCAGACAAATGTTGTTTTTCTCTGAATAGCAGAAGACAAGAAAAGCAATGCTTTCATTACCACCCTAGTTTAAATCCAATGAGAGTTATCACCTGATTGTTTTTGGTTTTACATCTGCATCTGTTTTGGTTCACTCTTAACAACCTTGTTTTCATGGCGGAGCACTTAAAAAAAGACAGATATTTCCCTCAGGAGTTGGTGGAGACCAACACAGAGCTAAAAGGAAAGTGAGTATTGGATTTACATTCATCAGCTGGACACAAACAACCCTCCAAATGAGCGATAATGTTGCTGCATGAGGCAGCTGTCGATTTTATAAGGTGGTAATATGTCAGTGTTGTGTATATAGCTTATAAAGTCGAGCTGAAATTAATTTTAGATCACAGACTTTGCTTATTTACTTACTGAATCCCTATTAGCTTAGCTACACGTTGGTGGTAGTTGCAGGTTCCTAGCGCTATTTGTTACCGTAAAAGTAAAAGCACCAGTAAAAGGGGGTTAACATTAAGTGGTAAAATCTCAAACATAAAGATCTATGCTTTGTAGATCAATTACATTAAACGTAATGCTCCATACCATTTGATTATGCTGTTAACATGAGTGTGCAGCTCATTTGGGAATTTACCAAATCTCAAATCAATAATGAGAGCGTCTGACTGGAGGGCAACAGCAGGGAGCATCAGTCAAACAGTTCCATTTTTATCAAAGGGTTAAAGGTTAAAGGTTAACAGCCGATCCTCTAAACGTTACCTGTGGGCAGTCAGTAAATGACTCTCTCTCTCTCTCTCTCTCTCTCTAACTGTCTGTCTCTCACATTAAAGAGCAGAACAAAGTAATGGAAGGTCTGTGCCGGTAATTGCTCCATACATCTCGGTATCTCTGGGGAAACATAAAAATGTGCTGTCTGTCTGACAAAGGAAGCCTCCAATGATCAATATTCACCTAGAAAGTGATCAGAAGCTACTTGTGTGAAAAGCACAGCATCGTTTAAACGCTATTATCCACTCTGTTTCATAAGTTACCGTCCACTTTCCAAGTGGTATTATTGTTGGCGCTTCAGTCGCAAAGACAGCGTTAGCAACATGGCTACTGCTAGCAGCCTGGCTACTGTCCGAAGCTAAAGCAGCCGTAAGAATCCCAGTGTGATGTAGAAACTCTGGTCTCAGTGCTGTGATAAAGGCAGAGGAAACACCCGGTTGTATTAATAA
>JBBPCS010000130.1:7934664-7948963 GCA_037974645.1 Hollardia meadi
AAGTACATAGAGAAAGTCGTAGCTAAAGTTTAGCATGCTAACATGCTAGTATTTCGCTCAAGGTAGAGAGAAAAGTCCGAGGCACACAAAGTAGGAAATGTTTTTCTTTTTTTAAATTAACCTGCAGCCGGTGCTGATACAGAAAAACGTAACTGGACACATTTGTAATGATGTTATATGTCTTAGGTTGAAAATCTGATTGTAGATCTGTTTTTTTATGGCTTCGGTACTTTCGATACTATTGAATGCAGGTATTTTAAACACTTGGTATCCAAAAAGTGTCAAAGTACGACTACTTTTAACAACCTTAAGATGAAACTTTGAAGTCATACAGATGTATTTCCTGGTGACCATGAATGTATGTATTTGACTGACACTTCATTCAGTGTTTTTCAAAATATTTCTGGACTAGAGCCGCAACAAAAAGTCAACTAATCCATAAGTAAGAAAATTAATCGTCAATTATTTTGATAATCGTTTCAGTCATTTTTCATGCTTTTCAGCTTCTTAAATGTAAGGATTTGCTGCTTTTCTCTATTCTTAGACAAAAGAAGCAATTTGAAGACGTCTCTTTGGGACGACTTTGACGAGCGGTTTTTGACATTTTATAGACAAAATGATTAATCATGAAAATAATTTGCAAATGAATCATTATTGCTGCCCTATTTATGAAAAAAGACAGATTTAGTCGTCCCCAGCGTGGATAGAAAGCTGTTGAAAAGCAACACTTGAGGTGTTCTTCACTGAACACTGAAAGTGTTACCTGCTGAGGCTTGGCGGCCTGCCAGAAAACAGCCTGGCAGTCAACAGCTAAAACTGTGGGAATGAAAAGCGAGAGGGATCAGAGCTCCATAAAGACCCTGCAGGAACCGGCCCGGTCCCACCCCCTCCTCCACCCGGCCCTCACCTGGCCGTCTGTGAAACCTGAGACCACAAGTTACTCCTCAGGTCTGGATATCCGTCACAACCCGGTGAAAGTCTTTGAGTCCCACACGCTGATGAAATCTGTCAGTCGTAGAGAGAGCGGAGCTGGCACAGCAGTTTCAGCCCCCCCTCAGGCCTGCATGGTTTTCTGTTATAACCCCCCCCCCCCTCAGCTGGTAATGGGGACAGTAATGTCTCCAAGACCACAGGTCAGATGTGATGATTGTTCTCAGAGGGAGGCTCCCGGCTCCACAATGCTTTTAAAGGTCACAGCCGGTAATAGTGCTGCGCTTTTATTAAAGGAAACTGAACCTATTGGAGACTAGAACTAGGGTTAAAATACAAAAAACTATATATATATATATATATAGTTTTTTGTGTATATATATATATACTTATTTTTGCATCATGTTTACTGAAGCAAAATCGGAACTAATTACTTAATTTTTAAGTCAGTTTCCACGTATTATGAAATACATAATACATAATACATGAAACAGACAAAAATCAGAAAATCCTCAAATTTGAGAAGCCTGTGAACTTTTTAGGCATTTTTAATTGATAATTTGTCAACGTTTTTCACTTGTGAACCCATAAAATAAAGAAATGTCTTCTATGCGTATGACTTTTGTGTGTGTGTGTGTGTCTGAGTCTTTTTTAAATCATCTCCCCACCCACCAAATTTATCTTGCAACCACAGACTGACTTAAACTTTTAACTGATCAGCTAATCGATAATCGGCTAATTGTTTTCGCACTAACTGACATCATTTCCCACCGTCTGTCGTCACAAATGGCAGAACATGAAGGTACATTGTGTTGATTTGCAGAGACTTCATGATGCAGCTGTATTGTAGGAGGACGTTATGGAGCAGACGTGAGTTAATGTCGTAGTAAAGAGGTCAGTGTCAGCAGCTCAGACCTGGCTGAAAAAGGACGCGGCGTTGTTTATTCCCTCCTTGTCAACACACCATGCTTGGATGTCACACAGTGTCAGTCCAGCTGCTGTCAGGTTGTTCGAGTGCGGGTGCTGAGAGGACGCCGAGGTCAGTTGGTGCACAGATTCCAGCGTTGCAGCAAAGCATGTAATGGACAACTTGGCTCGAACTCAGCAGGTTTTTTTGTGTTCCCTCTTGTCATTTTTTTTCCTCCTGGTTTTCTTCCAACCTTTTCCTTTGAGCTTCTGAAACAGGACAGCCCATGAAACACCTGCTGGATCGTAAGAGAATGCTGAACAACACTTCAGTGGTCAATAGTTACAGTCAAGTTAAGCTCTGTCAGTTTTTCTCTGTAACCATCTTCACCCCTAACCGTTCCTTCCATCTGCTTTCTGTGGCGTCTCCGATCGTAAATTCAGAAATCAAACTGTGTGTTGAAGCCAAAATAATTGCACGACTCGGCAGAAATCAAGTTGTGTAATTCCAGTTCTTCTATGGCCAATTATTACAACTTTTCATCCCACTAAGATGCTGACTTGACAATTTCCAGAACATTGCTTCCCAGTTAGCATGGTTAAACTGCAGGTCCAAAATACAAATCTGGTTAAATCCGGTTGAAAAGTGAACAACATTCCTTTAACAACATATCGCTGATTATCAGGGCTGCCCCTAAATCTGGAGAGAATATTGAAAGCTTGATGGATGTGAGGTGGGATGAGGTGCTGAGCGTCACTCAGGAAGGACTCATCTCTGCAGATGTTCCTCCATTACCCCTTATGTTTGATTTGAACTATTCGGATCAGTTGCATCTGTTTTCCGAGTGCACGTTTTATCATGTTTGACATTACTGTTTAAAGGGCTGAAGCAGACGTGAGCTAAGTTTGCTAGCTGGTATACGCTTGTTTTTTTTACACCATCAAACAATAGCCCACTACTAACACTAAATCAGTTCTCAGCTCGGTCTGATTATATAAAAATGCTCTTTGTAGCTCTTCTTCTGTCACTTAAATATGCTGGATGATGTAATATAAGAAGCATCAGCTAGCGGCACACTAGACATAGATTGGCATTGTTTCTTACTAGTCCTGACCCAGCGTCTACACAATGATGCAGTGAAAACTATTAGGCCGCTCCCTGAGAGGGACAAAGAAACAATACCTCTCAGCATTACAATAACAAGGCTTGTGGTTTGTTAGCATAAGCTAATATTTCCTGGATGTTATCAAACATTAACTGCATGCGGAAGCACTGTGGCTCGGAGTGAAACCTGGGAAGTTCCTTCACCTCCTCGCACTAAACTTAACAGACCCCCTGCAGACAGGAAGTGTCTGCCTTCATCCCAGTGAATCTGCAGGAGGAGGCGTTGTTGTAACTGAGCAGGAGAACAGAGGATGTACCTGGACAGCAGCCGGAGGCGGCCTGCTGTCGGTGTGTCTTCCTGGAGGAACGGTGGTCAGTAGCAGAGCTCTTCCTATGAGATGGACCTCTGAACTCCAGCTTCCTGTCAGCTCACAAGATCTCAGGAGGGAGGAGATGATGGTTCTCCGTGTTTCCATGTTTTCCTCTGACTGCACTGCTGTTTGATTTATGTCATTTAAACATGTTTTGGAAGTAAGAGGAGAAGTAAGAGGAATCTCCAGCAGGTCTAAATATGTTGCTTATTATCTTTGTTTAATGTGGATTTATTGATAGTATGATTGACTAAAAGTCTTCTAAAATCTGTCATTTCTGAAAAACAGCCCACTATTTCAACAGCTTGAATCATAACTGGAATGGGATGAATGGGGAAAATGCCCCATTGTTACAACTTGGGAACGTTCACACATTTTTCAAAGATTGTTACCCGCGTTAGCACCGAAGTCACACCAGATAAAGATGTAGCTTAGATGAGCTATTTTTCTCCTGTTAAATATTTGTAGCTGTGGTTGTGTGCGATTATATTAGAAGAGTTAGTTACTCCAACACTAAGTAACCAAAATACTGTAACATCCCAACAATGTTGCCAGCATTTTAGTTGCAACAGATAAATGGAAATAAAAATAAAAATATTGTAATTTTAGATATTTGTAGTGGCTTATTAACAAGTGAAACCAAATGCTAACAGTGTAGCTCCTGTATAATTGGCTAGTTTGGTTATTTCAAAGTTCATATTGAATTTTGTTTATTTCTTTTTGTTGTTGCTATTTTTCCACTGGGTGAACTATAGTTCATTGTCCTAGAAATCACTGTGATAAATAAAATTATTTTGTAATTTTGGGACCATTTTATACCACTCATATAATGATAACATTATCAAAGAGACATAAATTTTAAATTCTTAAGAATATTCAGACATTGGAATTGGAATATAAATAAATGTAAAATAATAAATAAATATAAAATAAAAAAATAAACATAACAAATATAAAAAGATGAATAAATATAAAAAAATAAAATAATAAATATAAAATAGATATAAAATAATAATAATAAATATAAAATAAAAAAAATAAACATAACAAATATAAAAAGATGAATAAACATAAAAAATATAAAATAATAATAATAAATATAAAATTAAAAAAAATCCCAACTAAAAAAAATATAAGCAAAATAAAATCACACGACCAAAACAATAAATAAAATGGATTCTCTGAATCTTAACAAAAATGAAACATTTAGTCCAGGGGTGTAGAGAGTATTCATTCCTTTACAGGCAATATACCGCAAATCCACTTTTTGAGGCTTTTTTGTTGTCACTGTTGTTAACGAGCTCGCCTCTCTCATTCGGCTTCAGCCCAAAATGTTCCCACACTGGAGCTGCGGCTTTGAAACCAAGTCCATTTGGAATTATTCTTCCACCTATTAGCTTCGAGTAATATTTTATCTTCACCTGGCTAGTGTGTGTGTGTGTGTGTGTGTGCGTGTGAGCTGCCTGAGCCCCACCCACAGTGAAACTCGGAGAGCATTCGTTCATTCAGCTTACGTGCTGTAAAAGAGCATTCGGGCACGGTGCCCAAATGTCATTATGGTAGGGAAAACCCCGCTGTTTATTCTGGCATTCATGTTGGCTGAAAAACAAACTAGAGATGTTCAGACGTTTAGTTTTTTCCATCCAGATACTTTGCATATCGGCTGACACAGACTACCAATCCGACACCATCATATCCTTCGCAGGGTCGCACCGAGAACACCCTTGCTTTGAGGCGAAAGTGCTAACCACTGCACCAAAACATTGGCCACTTGTGCAGTCAAAATTCTGTTGCATGCATGTGGACAGGCCGATGCTGGGAAGTAACAGGGTGCCGTTTCTTAAAAAAAAACAAAAAACAAAAAAAAAACACGACGACAAATCGGATCAGTGTATAGACAACTCATCAACTCGTCAACTCCCGATCCAGCATTTTTGGCATGTTGGAGGGAATTCCGGCACAACCCTAAAACAAACCTGCATGTCAACACAGCAGACAATAGTGAGGTCTGCAGAAATGATCGAGGTCATGGCCACATGTTGTACAGTCGGTCGAAGATGATCTCCAACTTGCAATCATAACTACAACTCCACTTTTTATCTTAATCTACATGTGTGACATGAACGTAACATCAGCCTTCAGATAGCTAGCTTGTCCTAGAAGACGCTCTTGCACCTTCATATCTCTCATCTGACATGTTATTTTTTTTTAGCTATGGTAATTCTGGAGATTCTAGACAACGTTTTCATATTTCAGGCTATTTTTTTAAATCGTAGACATGCCTGCTAGTGTCTTAGTCACAACTTGGAAGTTTCTTTTTGGCTGCTGTCCGCTGTTGTCGTAATCCAGCTGTTGACATTCTAAAATCCCATTCATAGCTGATAGCTGGGTGTGTCCCTGTTTGTTCTGGCCTGGAAAGCGTGTGTAGCCCTGATAAAAGAGCCATTAGTTAGCAGTCTTTATGGAACCTTTCACTGCTCCGCTGTGCAGTGAAAGGAGGGGCTTGTTCCTGGCTGGCAGGCCCAGGCCTTGCACCGTTGGTCGGTCGCCTCGGCCTCAATGGCAGGCCTGTCTGGAGCGCCCATGTCACGACTTCCTGGGAGGGAAGTTGTTTCAGCTGGTGGTGAGCTGGCCTGTGCACTGCAATGTGTGGATGTAAATGCATGTTATTGTATTTGTATGAGGACAAAATGTCTGAACAAGAATTGAAGAGTTTGGAAAATCCCTGAAAATGAGGCTCTTCTTCAGGAGGAGTTTAGTGTCAAGATTAGTTTGGATTTGATTGAATACAATCAGGTCCTCACAGCTCTAGTAATACAAATATGTGTGTGTGTGTGTGTGTGTGTGTGTGGGGGGGGGGGGGTTCTGTCTGTAGGAGGAAAGGAATCTTTTAATCTTACTCAGGATGTAGTTAACCTTGTTGTTGCTTGACAAAGAACTCAGTTCCAGAAGAGTGGGAGTGTTTTCTCAGCAGATGAAGTCAGAGAGACTCCGTCTGCCCTCGCTCTGTGAAATTCCTCACGGCCAACGATAAACTCGAGGTTTTCACAATCAGCGCTGATATTCGGAGGCCTTCATCAGGCAGGGCTGACGCCACTGTACGTTGCCGGGGAGGAAAATGTGTTTGCTTTATGAAACGCAGCTATAAATCTTAAACGGAAGATGATGCGTTGAGGTGGAGGAGGCAACATCAGCATAGCCGGCCATCCATTTTATAGTTAATTCAGGCCCGCATGAGACATTTCTGATCTTTCGTCAGCTGTTCAAACTAATAAGGCTCACATGTAGCAAATAAAGAAGAAATAGTCAAAGTAGATTTTCTGCACTTTTCTCAAGTCGCTCGCGGAGGAAAACTCCGACCCCTGACCCTGTCGCCCAAATCTGCTTTGCTCAGTGAGTCTAATTGGATAAAATTGGGCCTTGATATCATCCCGTGTATTCTAGGACTAATGCAACTAATGATAATGTCTATTATATTTTAATCTGCGGATTATTGAAGCAATCAATTAAAATGTCCCAAAAAAAAAGGCCTTCAAATTGATTCTTTTGTCCAACTAACAGTCCCAAAACCCAAATCTTTACATTTAAGGAGCTGGAACCAGAACTGATTTACTGACTAGAGAGAAATCCAACATTTCTGACAGCAAGTTTCAGAGTAGCAGGAAATGGACAACAACGCGGCTACAAGACGGGAATTGGGTTTGAGTAGGGGGGCAAGTGTGATCCGACACTCATGTTCACTAACGAGCTGTTAAATGTAGCCACAATATGTTTATATGTGACTAAAAGCCCCCGTCTCTTTTAAACTCTTTCTTGGAAACCAGTGAAGCAGATTGAATCAAAGCAGGTTCACTGAAGAAGAAAGCTGCGCCTCCTCCTGATAAATGAACTCCAAACAGCTCGATATCTACGGATAACGAGATACCAGGATGATTCATGTCCTGCTGTGAATAAGTTGAGGGGTGAAAATGGAGTCGTCTTGGTCCGTAGTTACCGGACGGCGAGTGGAATCCAGTCCACCAGGCCCGTCCCAGTACGAGAGCCCAGCGTGTCTCCTCCGTGGCCCGGAGCTGACACGGGCACACAGCAGGGATGCGACTCCACGATATGACCTAAAAGAAATGAAATGTCACACGTGAGGAATGCTGGGAACTCTGTGTTCAGGAGGGGAGGTTACCACGGGTCGTGTTTGGTGTTTGTTGTCCTGCAGCTGCAGAGCCTTCAGCCTCAGACAGACACGTTTTGTTGGTGCAGAAGAAGTCATTCACTGTACTGCGCTAATATGTAACCCACACCTGTGAAATACCTGCGTTTACCTCTTAACCAGTACCCTTCTACTGCGACAACATCATTTTGATGAGGAATGATCCTCCATTTGGGCTCCAGTTACTATTTCACAAATTAATCAGCCGATCAAAGTTGAGCAGTTCTTATATTAATACTATTATGAATATTAATAATATTACTTCTCTGGTTACAGCTCAGTAAAAATGAACAGGTCCTTGCTTTTTGCATAAATGTTTGAATCCTTTGGGTTTTCATTGCCATGATTTCAACTCTTTTATGCATAAAAAAAAAACATTTTGTAGTTTGATGGAATTTTGACAGATGATGTCGCTGTTGAAAAGTTGTTTCTTAAACCTGCACTGAGAGTAATTACACAAACACTGTCCACATGCTACATTAGCTCTTCACTCTTCTGTCGCTGAGCCAGCGCACCGGTTTAAAACCTCTGGTATGCTGCGACATACCGAGAGATTTATCTGACGGTGATCAGCTTGATCTGAATTGTGCGAGCTCCTTTGACGAGGGCTTGAAGGTAACGGACAAAACGTTTATCCTCTGAAGCTCACCTCAACGTTGTCTGACCTGGTGAACCCTCATCAGTTTGTGGGTCTTAGACGTGTTTGCTAACACTAGCACGCGTAATGTGTTAGCATGCTCGCGTCGACACTCGGCACGCTAACATTAATCTCACAATACAACGAGGCTAACTAGAATTTTGTCGTTAGTTTGTCAGTATGCTGTCGTGAAATGTTGGACAGTTTTGACATGGCAATTATTATGATTATTGATTAATCTGCCAATTATCTTAATGATTCGCGATTAATCGCTTGTCAATAAAATGTCAAAGAAAAGCAGCAAATCTTCACATTTAAGAAGCCGAACCACTAAATGTTTGACATGTTTGCTTGAAATCACAACAATTAATCAATTCTAAGAGAAGTTGATCGATTAATAGACTAATCGTTGTTATTGTTAATCGTTGTCACTCTATTGGTGAAGCTTGATGAAAAGTCGAGGTGTAACCAAAGTAATTAAGATTACACCCAGACAGATTCTTGGAATGTGAAATGTGGAATCAGTTTCTTTCTTGAATCAGATCCTGTTCAGCTGATCATTTTTTTAATTGAACCCGAGGACAGCTCAACATCCTCACTCTCTGCTCCAGAAGTATGTAACTGAAATTATAATGCAAATAAAGCAGTGTTTCAGTTTCATACGGCCTCGCTGCTTTAACATTTATAGGACTTGTTTGAATAAACACTTGTGTGCACGAGTCTTTGTGCAGTATTGTCATTGAAGTCTGTACCAACAGTAATTATCCCTTGACGTAAGCAGTATATTTAAATATGAACGCGTGTTTCTTCTTCGTGTGAACCGTGATGTTTCATGTGTGATGTGCGTCTGCTCTCCTCACAGGTGGATGGAGGCCTGTCTGGGCGAGGAGTTGCCTCCCACCACAGAGCTGGAGGAGGGGCTCAGGAACGGCGTCTATCTGGCCAAACTGGGCAACTTCTTCGCCCCGCGAACCGTCTCCCTCAAGAAGATCTACGACCGCGAGCAGACGCGTTACAAGGTGAAAACACGTGTTCTGTGTTAAACATTACAGACGGATGAAAAGGTTTTCCAGTACAATTGAATCCTCTCACCACGGCCAGGCAGTGTGAACGAGATTTGATCCTGCAGTCTGGTGTTTGGGCCAACCACTGTGTAGTTGAATGCACTTCCATTTCTAAGCAATGCGCTTTAAAACAACTCTTTTAAAACCTGTTTGGCGTCTGTAAATAAAGTAAGTGCAGTCTTTCATGGCGTTGAGTGTCCCACAGCAAGTCATCCAGCAGCCTCCAGTTAAAGATCACACCTTGTGATACTGGAAAGATCCCCACCTGCGATCCTTTTGGTACTGTCACAGCAGGTTTATTAAAATGTAAAACAATCCAGATAAAATCACGGGGAGAGATCGATTATTGGCCTGGACGATTATCAGGTCCGATTTTTTTTTCTTTTATCAGTATCTGTGGGGCTTCAGTCTGACAGGCTATTACTCACGAAATGTAACCAATCAGATAGAGCTGTGGGCGGGACATTGAGTGAGACTACAGAGTGGTGACCGTATTAAAAGAGCTGATATGACAATACCTATTTAATAAATGAATAATAAATAAATTAGATTATAATGCTTAAAATACATCTAGGGTGATCTGAAAAATGATCCGATCCATGACTCAAAAAACCGTGATAAGATCCGAACCGTGAGTTTCGTGCTCCATCAGCACCCCTATTAAATAAAGTACTCAAATTCCATTTTCACTGCTGATATGTATCAGTTCCACATATCGGTTATTGGTCTCCTTGATTACTAATAATCGGCGTCGGCTGTGAAACAAACACACAGGTCGATCCCTGATAGTAATCCCATGAGACATGACATTGCTGAATGCCGACTTTCTCAAAATGCCAGATTTCGGCCAACTGGCGACTAGTTTCAACCATTTTCTTGACTGGGCCGTCATATTTATATCTTTTATGATCGCAGGAAGTGACATCATATTCTCCTAAAGTTCATTCTCCATCCTGAAGCTGAAATTTGACGCATAATTTGAGCACAAAATGCTTTTCTGCCTTTCGTTGAACTGTAAAAAGAAGAACTTTTTTGTAACTACTTCGTATTTGTGATCCAACAAACTTCCATAAAGTCTTTCCTGACATGATCTTCAGTGTGTGACAGTCTTCCCCTGCTTTGTGCTGTAACCTGAAGCTGTTGGTTGAATGGAGCTTCAGTTTATTGCTCTTGTTAGTGTGAATGAGGCGAGATTAAATTATTTGTGTGTGTTTGGGACTGAGCGACGTGTTTGTTGTGTTCTGTTGCTCTCTTACAGGCGACGGGTCTCCATTTCAGACATACCGACAACGTGATCCAGTGGCTCAACGCCATGTCGGAGAAAGGCCTGCCAAAGGTGAGCACGCACACACACACACACACACACACACACACACTGTCTGTCACAAGCAGATGTGCCCACAATTGGATTTAGAGTCGCAGTAAAGCTTTCTTTTATTAAATTACAGCCAGTTTCTCATTAAAACGAAAATAAAAATGATTTTGCTTTGCAAATGTTTTTTTTTTGTATTTATTCATTTGTTCAGCCACTAAACCTTTGTGGTGCAGCTCTCCCTGCCTTGACGGACCGTATCAGTTTTGCATGATTCAGGTCATTAACTGCAAATATACACAGTTTACGTAACATAAGTGCTCGATCTAATTCAATTATATTGGTTTTTGATTGATTTCCTACCTTTAATGCATCAATTGGTGCCACTTAATTTAATCACAGTATGAAAGTAATCTTACAGAGGCTTTAAGTTTGCTTGAGATGCAGTAAATTCATGTCGAGCATTAATGTAGTTGTGATAAGAATTGTTTTGAAGCCTCTTTCTCTGCAGTGCAATAAAGAAAACTCTAATATTTAATATTTAAGCAGGTTGCTTAAAGTTCTGGTCATTTATTTAAATGTACAAATTGCTGTTCAGCCTCTAAAATCTTTAAAGTTGACGTTTTGGTCTGAGAAGAGTTTTTAAGTGCTTCTCATGTCACTGTATTTATAATTTATAATTTATTTATAATTAAAGTCAACAAACCCTGTTCATAGTGATGGATTATGTAGTTTCCAGTAGAACAAGTTGATTTCCATACTGTGGTGGAAGGAACTGAAGCCAGTGGCTTGTAGGTAGTTCGTTGAAATGGTCCTTTACGTGACTGATCACCCCAAAAAAAGTGGCCTATTATAGTAAAAGTATTCCTGAGAACTTTCCACGAACTTACCACTGTGTGGGCACGAAGACAAGATTGAATATTAGCTCAAAATATCTGCAGTTGGCAGCTGCAACAGAAAATACAAGAAGCTGCCTTCAGATGTTCCATTTCAGCATCGCGACGACGTCGGGGCCAGTGAGCGCACACTAACATTGTGCAACCCCCTAATTTACTCTAATGTCCTGAATCTCCTCCTGCACACATGCTGCGACACGCTGGAACTGTTGAAAGTGCTGCTCTGACTCACTGTCCACGTCTTTGTTTCAGATCTTCTACCCTGAAACCACAGACATATACGACAGAAAGAACATGCCGCGCTGCATCTACTGTATACATGCACTCAGGTACGCTCGCTGATATTGTCTGAAGCTACGATCACTCTCTTGCTCCCTGTGATCGGAGCGTGTTTCAAGTCTGACATTTTTATGAGGTGAACAGTGCAGTTTTTCAGCAGAAAGGCGTCAGTTGGTACAAGGTGGGTTTTAATAGAGCGTTCCACCTCGGGGTGTAATGGACGCAGGGGCCAGCCAGCAGAGCAGAGGCATGGCGTTAGTGTTTGTGTGATTGTATGTGTGCCCATGTTCCAGGCTGTATGACTGGCCCAAACACAAACCAGTACAGCAACACCCATATGCCAGAATACTGCCGCAGAAGCGCTGTTTTACTTAAAGGTGCAACTTGTGAGATATGGTCAGAATTTTAGTTTAAATGAACATTATCAACAGAATGTGAAGAAACAGCTGTGTTGACGTTATGTCAAAGACGTCCATGTGTTGGGTTGCAGAGATATCTACTGAAGTTAGCGTGCTAACCAGCTAGCCCCGGCCCGTCCTGTCTCGTAATACCACTTTGTACCTCTAGAGGCGATAGTGATGATAGTCCCCTGTAGTTTCAGCTGGGAGATGTGGAGGTCAAAAATGAATGAATGAATACATTTAAATGCCATTAAATGCCCCCCATATAATATTAAAAGTAAATGTAGGCATTCGTGAATTTATAAAATCTGACATAAATGCTTTGCTTCTTGATTTATTTACTTTTGTATTAAATCTTTTATTTATTTACTTATATTGGATTTAATAATTTATAAATGTACTTATTTATGTTTTATTTTTCCGTTCCATGTTTCCCCCTATTTATTCCTTGACACTTATTTATTTCCGTATTTCTTTTTACATTTCTTAACGCATTTATGCTTCAAAGTGTGTCATTTTGCCTATTGATCAATATCACACCACATAGCTTGACAACGGTGGATCCATGTATCCGAGCGGCGAGTTCAGAAGCTCTCACAGCGTTTAGGCTCATAAGTAAACGAAACAAACTCACAAAATATCAAGAAAGGAAATATTCTTACACCTATTATCTCGACTAAACGGATAAATACAACTGTACACCTTTTACCGAACAAAGAGCCTTAAAGTTAACTCATCGTAAAACACACTTCATTCAAATGTGAAATAAACGAAATAAAATTCAGATAACTGTCTCGGTTTGTCTTTCCACAATCACTTCTGGTGTGGTTGAAATTAATCTGTTGAAATAAAGTTTTTTAGCTAAAAAACAAAACGTTTTAGTTTCCTTGCTAGCTCCAGGGCTAACTGAGCTAACGGTAGCTTTAGCTACAGCCCAAGATAACTTGCAGCAGACAGCATAGTGAGCAGCAGTCGGGGAGTTATTCTGGTGATATGCTGCCCCCTTTTTATTTTTGGAGCTGCCGTCGAAGTCTGGCCATATTTTCCAAGTTTCTCCTTTTAAAAACCTCAGAAAAATCCAACATAATCAGCTGTTGTGATGCTATAATTTGACAGAATTGCAGGTTTTACAGCATCTCTGGAAAATTGGATTCTACTGCAGAACTATAATGAGTTGTAGCAGCGTCAGCACACAACATTTCATGACAGTGCATCAAGAAAAACATATTTCACATGATTTATGGGATTCAGGTTGAGGCGTGATGCACTGTTTGGCTCTGTTAGTTTTTACTCTCGGAAAAGCAGAACTCTCAGAAGGGCAAACAAATTACAGATAATGCCACTGCATATGTTTGAATGATCCCCCGTCTGCAGTGGCAGCCTGGTACGATGTTGAAACATCTGTTTCCTCTCCCTGAAATGACATGGTTGGAGTCGTTATTGTTGTAACTGGGTGGTCCTGAAATTATAATATTCAGGACAACAGTATGTGTCTGCATGAAATCCTTTTTGTTTGTATTTGCATGCTGTATTGTTCCTGTTCTTGTGTAACACATTCTGTCATGTTTCTTGATTTCATGTTTCACAGCCTGTACCTGTTCAAGCTTGGCCTGGCGCCACAGATCCAGGATCTGTATGGAAAAGTAGATTTCACCGGTAAGTCTGAGCATCTGTTTTCCTCATTTCTGTCCCCGTTGACCCGTTTGTGCCGTTCTTAAATCCAGATGTTACAAATGTCACCAAAGTTAACACAACAAAGTTTAAATGGTATTGAATTTGTCTGCACCCCTAAACTGCAGGAGGAGCACAGAGCTTTGTTTTTCAGTAGCCTGTGGTGTGGAGGAGTCATTAGTAACTGTGAGAGCTTTTCCGGTGACAGTCGAGTTCCCGCTTGGCTCCCAGAGTCAGAAATCTGATTATCACTCATGAGCCAGGAACAGTCCGTCTCCGCGGTCTCTCGCTTCCTAAACCCAGCCCACTCCTCTCCTCTTGTTTTTTTTTTTTTCTCCTCAGTCAGTTGATCTGTTGCTTTCTGCTCTGTCTTCTCTCTCAGAGGAGGAGATCAACAACATGAAGAGTGAGCTGGAGAAGTATGGCATCCAGATGCCCGCCTTCAGCAAGATTGGCGGGATCCTGGCCAATGAGCTCTCTGTGGACGAAGCTGCATGTGAGAGGGGCTCAGATGTCGTGGGGG
>JBBPCS010000130.1:7954985-7966529 GCA_037974645.1 Hollardia meadi
CTCCATGAAACTGCTCACAACAAGGTCTGTGGATTATCTTGAGTAACCGGGTCATGATTTCTGGAAAGAGACATCACCTGGTAAGCTAATAGGCTAATAGCTTGTGTGCTAACAGGTGACCTGCCCATGGTTTGATGGTAAACATCTCAAAACAAATGTTTAAATAGTGTACAATGAATACTACTACATCAGTAGTAGGTGAAACATACATTTGAAAATATTAGTACATGAGAATACACTTATGATTTATGTAGTAGCCTCCATGACCCCCAAGTGAACACATTTTCTTCATTTCAGTTTCAAAAGTTTAATAAACCAACACATTCAAAAGTAGCGCTGCTTTTATTTAAATATTCCGCGTCTCGACTGATCACAAACGTCCCTCTCTTACTTATCATCCTGCCATATTTGATACGTTGAATTTGAGGTCCATCTGTGCGTCTGCAGGTATCGCCGCCATCGGACAGATCAACGAGGCCCTGGATGAAGGGGATCCCATGAAGACCCTGGCCATGCTCCAGAACCCCTCAGCCAAGCTCACAGACGTGGACCCGTCTGTGGCTCAGCACTACCATGACAAACTGCTGGAGGCTCGCAGGGAGAAGGCTCACGTAAGACACGCACGCACGCACACGCACACACACACACACACACACACACAGGAGAGTTGCATATAGGAAACAGATGTTCAGGTTATCATGTAGAGACAGTTTAACCGGGCTGCTGTGTCGGCCTCCTGGTTGTTCCTTTTGATTTGCTTTTTCGTGCGGATCTGGTGTTCAGGTGAGCATTATGCAAACACTTCATGCAAACAGCGGCAGGCTACAGTTACATCCAGACGTTTGATGTGTTTTTTTATTGTTTAAAGTTGTCAGGGCCATATACAGTATGACTGGTCATATGACACGCATGTTTAACAATTTTAATCAATCATTGATGAAGCTATAATTATCATAAGTGTAAAAAGAGGTCGGTTTCCTGTTTAAATAAGCTGTGAGCGGCTAAAAATGTGCAGCTGTTAAAAGGTCAATATTTGGTCTACTTGAGGCAGTAATCTATGTCCTCGATTACCAAAATATGTCGATTTGCATAAGGTGCGTCGGCGTGTCACAATGAATGACGGCTGCGCCCGGTCACAGCATGGATTACCACAGAGAGAAAGCTGCAGCTGAAACACTTGCGTGGAAGTGTTGTAGACAGAGAGCGGAGCTCTGTAAGCTCTGCTAACTGTAAAGGGCGTATCACAGCGGTACAAGTGCTACACACCAACACCTGAAGCACGATATCCTGGAGCGCTTCGTCAAGACGGCGCCGTCTGTCTTGTTTTCTCCACCCAAGAGTGATATATTAGGATCACACGCGGAACGTCGTACAAGAGTCAGTAAACTGTGGCCACGGTTTATCAATTCATTCCCTCAGATTAGCAACATCATGGTAAAATCATTTCTGCACCGCGGCTGTTACAGTAACACAGCATCACACTGTGTGCCATTAAATGATTCCGTTTGCTTTAACAGCCATGTATGAGTGAGAAACCGGCTTAAACTAATGTTACAGACTGTCGTTACTGCTCTTTACTCCAGTGATTATCAAGTCAAGTGTTTATGATGATAGAATAAAATAATAAAATGTTATTAAGACAAGTTATTCATATTAATTGTAGGTAAATTGTTTGTTATTAAGCAAGAAATGAAGAAAAATCATCTTTAGAATAATCGATAAATTAGCCATTAGATTAATCAACTAATTTAAAATAATTGTTCGATTAATCAGTAAAAAAAATAATCAATAGGTGCCGCCCTGAATGTTCAGTCTTTGGAGCATTTATTCCAATTAAAGTTGTCAAAAGTGTCGTTACTTTGATACTTCTTCAGTCCCACGTGTCTAAAACAATACGATATCTGCATTCCAATATTTCCAATACCAAAGCTTTAAAATAAACCTGATCAGTAATCGAATTTTCAACTTAAGACGGCACAGATACAAACATTATTACGGATGTGTTGATATTTGTTCAGAGACTTTTCTGTGGCAGCGCTCTGTGCAGCTTGTTAATAAATCAATATATCAGCTTTTCGTGAGTAGGACTTTTTTCTTCTTCTTTTTGTCGTGGTGTCATAAAAGGTATCAAGTATTACTTTTTTATACTAATATTGTATCGAACAACCTCAAGTCCAATTTAACCATTTGACCTAACGTACATATATATTAAAGTATAGATATATAGCAGGCTGTATAGATGTATTATTGTGATGTGCGGTCTGTGAAATCCCAGAGCCGTTGTGGTTGCAGGTGGTTCCATGTGACTCAGGCCTCTGACACCACCAGACTGCTGATGTCATTGTGTGATCCTTCCTCCCCCCCCCCCCCCTCCCCCCACTCACTTCCTGTCATACATGTCTGTATCTGACCTGTCTGTCTGCACCTCCTCTTCAGCAAACACACATTCAACAGAAGCGCCGTCTCTCTCGTAAGCCGCGCATCAACTCGTTTGCCTGCGTTATCATTACTAGAGTGAGGCGCGCTGATGAATGTGCCTCGTGTGTGTGTGTGTGTGTGTGTGTGTGTGTGTGTGTGTGTGTGTGTCTCTGTGAATCACATTTGCATATGATGTTACAGGAAGTTGCAGGAAGGTGGTTTTACCAATGATGCACAAAGGTGAAGAGGAGGTGAAACTTCCTAATAAACATAAAGTCATTGCTCAGAATGTCAAAAGTTTAATGTTCGCTCCCGATTCAGAACACTTTCTGTAAATAGAACAGTTCTCAGCGTATCCATTTTAGCACCGAGTCTGTTTATATTCTGTGTAAATACAGATAAAGGAAGTCTCTCATCAAGGTTGGACAATACTGCCCACGCATCAGTTAGATCTAAACCCTCGAATACATCATGTGGGAACTTTTCACAACAGGACCCAGAAAAAAAAATTGGAAGCAAAAACAAAAAGAAAAGCCAAACTATTCTTCTGCAGATTTCGCAGGCGAAGGCAATAACAAGCTGGGTCTCAGTCGTTTGCTTCCATAAAAGGGCAGAAAGCTGACCACTATATTAAATGGGCCAGACCCATGGGCACACACACACACACAGACACACACACACACACACACACACACACACCGTCCTCGGGTTGTTGATTGGCGAAAGTGCCGCTTTGAGGCGATGAGCTAAAGACTTGTTAAAAGAGCAGCGAGAGCTTCCTGGTGGGTTTCACAGGGTCGAAGACATATTCATACAGAGACACGAAGAGGAGGCTGAGGCGTGCTGTAGGGGAGGTGTTTCCAGGTGATCTGAGGTCGGGGGGAGTTTGGAGAAGAAGTAACACTACTTGTTTTTTCCGCCGACGGTTCTTGCCGTCGCCTCATTAACTCTGCAGTGTGAGAAGAGTTAGTCAGCAAGACAGTCAGGCAGGAGTTGGCTTTGACTGTGAGCCATGCCTAGATAAACAGCAGGAAGTCCTGCCCAGACTCTACTGACTAACGAGCTGAATATAGTCCACTACAGTCTGCTTCTTCAGATTATCACTTTAGATTAGCACCACTGGGACTGGTTTGTTCTGCATGTGTGTTTTCAAGCTTCACACACTTACTGCATGTGCCTAAAGACTTGTGAATGAGCTCATAGTTTCTCAGGAAGTAAGAAATAAAAAGTTCTTGTGCAGAAGACAAGTTTAGAAAGATGATTTATCAACTACCCAACACCCTCAGCTTTCACTTCCTCCATTTCCATGATGTGCTTGAAATGTCTCCACCAAGCTCCGCCTCCTCCAGTCCACTCCCCACTCTGGCACCACACCCTGTCTCGCACTTCCCGCCTGCTGCAGTGACTCACCACCTACAAATATCAATTAGAGCGCCAGGTGCAAACACACTAATCAGCACTCGCCCAGCTTTGTTTGCTAGAAAGATGGAGCTCATTTGGCTCCTGCTACACCCCCCACCACCACCACCTCCTCCTCCCCTTGTATAAGAAACCCTTAAGATCAGGTATCAGCCTGACCCGCCCTCCTCTTTCACACACCTCCTCTCCTCTACCCTGAGGCACAACATGAAGGGGGGAGGCTGAAACCAAATGAGATGCCTGTTTTACCACGCTCCTGAAAGCAGCAGCAACACACTTTATACAGAGAGAGTGCGCCATCTGGATGTAGTTACATAAAACTACAGTTCATGTCAATAAAAAGTTGAATTCAGTATTGAGGTCTTGTGGGTGTGTGGTTTAGCTGGTATGACGGCACGTCTGCATATTTGTAGGAGCCTCAGGAGCAGTTAAAATATGTCAGCGATGTGTCAGTCCCTCAATCACAAAAAAATTGCTTATTTCTCAGTGTTAAATCCTGGATCCGCCCCTTTATCCGGATCCAAAATGTAATGGGTTCTTCTTTGGCCCGTGCCCCATCCTTCCACGAAGTTTCATGGAAATCCATTCAGTAGTTTTTGCGTAATCCTGGTGACAAACCAACAAATGTTTAACACACAGCTGGATGAACACACTTTGAATTCTAAAGTTCATGGCTTAATTGTTCACTCCTGATAAAGTGTTGTGCTGTTGTAACATATAGTTTCCTGCGTCCTTCCAGGAGACCCAAGACCCGTCTGCCGTGCTGTGGCTGGATGAGATCCAGGATGCCATTCAGAAGGCTAACCAGGACACACAGGAGGCCTTACAGTGTAAGAGCACACACACTCCTTTCATTTTACATATAAGAGTGCAGAACATTTGCGAAAGTCGGGCAAACATGGAGATGTGAGTCAGTTTCTGAGCCGCACGACTTCTTTAAGAGTCGGGGGGCGATGTCAGAAGTTTTAGTCGGCTGTCGTCGGGCTCTCGCACAGTTAAAGTCCATTCATGTTTTTATTACCGCTGCACATGCACGAAGGGGGCGAACGGAGCGACTGAACGTGCCGTGGAGACCAGGAGGTGTGGCGACAGCATACACGCCTCCTCCTTCTATCACGACCGATATGAACAAGAGAAATGTTGGCAGAAGTTAGCTGCTGTGTGTGTGTGTGTGTGTGTGTGTGTGTGTGTGTGTGTGTGTGTGTGTGTGAGGGAATCAAAATGTGGACTGACCTGTTTTGATGGTGCATGTTGTGTTAGAGGGAAAGAGAACGATGACATGTGAAATACAGGACCATACAGATTCTCTTTACAGATAAAAAAATGACAACAGTCCGTTTTATTTTGTGTTTTACACGTACAGTGTGAGCACTCAGCTCGTGGCTGCGCAGTGTGAACAGTGTCCCTGAAGAGCAGCAAAGGCTGATGTTTATGTTTGTATCCGCAGTCTCGCAGTCCATCCAGGCTATCAATGAGGCGGTGGACGTCGGCGATCCAGCTCAGACCTTGGCTGCTCTGCGTAACCCCGGGGCGGGACTGTACGGTGTCACCTCCGAGTGTGCCCAGACCTACCAGGACGACCTGGTCAAGATCAAAGACGAGAAGAAGGCAGAAGGTGAGGACAAATCTATTCATCACAACGGAGCAGTTACTGTCAGTGCCATCAGAAAAGTGACAGTCGCTGTGCTTGTTGTTAATGTACAACTGATGAAACTTGGAGGAATGATGCGTCTTTTCTGTGTTTTTAAGGTCAAACTATTTAATGAAGAGATTATTATTTACTATCCAAATTTCATATTTGCAGCTCGACTTACAAACGGCTGCTTTTTCATGTCATTTAAAAAAACTTAAAATCGTCAGAAAAGGGCTGCACCTGCTGCACTTTATTTTCATTATTTTGTTCACTCGCATTCTGTCCTGCTGTCTGTCCAGGTGATAACAGCAGTGAGTGGGTGAAACACTGGGTGAAGGGAGGACACAACTACTACTATAATCTGAATACGAAGGAGGGCACCTGGGTGGAGCCAGAGGGCTTTCTACAAAACAGCACGCAGCTCAACAAGGAGGACATCCAGGTGGGTTCCTGCACAGTATGGAATTAGATTTTTTTTTAGGGATTTCCAGGTCTGGATAAGTATGGAAAAATGAAAATAGAGTATGTTTCCTAAAATGTAAAAATCAGAATTTCTAAAGATAAGTTGCTCATGCTAGCATTTTGTTTTTCATGTAGCCAAAATGGAGCACAGAGCTGCCTGTACCTGCAGAGCAGCTCTGCTCTGAGTGCCTCGTAACTGTACCGAATCCAAACATCTGCCACCAAATGAGTTTGAAAAAGATATATATCAAATATCTTGAAATTGCATTTATTATAGCATCACAAATAACCAAATATGAAGCTTATCTGATAAAACATGGCTGCACAGACGCTATGAACAATTGAATTATTTTTATTTTTCAATTCGATTTGGGTTCTTATTTAGACTTAATAAGAGACTTGAGACTAAACAATTGAATATTATTTATTCAACATGTTAAGAGAAAATAAATGAGTGTACACCGATCAGCCACAACATTAAAACCAGTTGAAATGAATAACATTGATCATCTTGCTTCAGTGCAATATTCTGCTGGGAAACCTTGGATCCTGACATTCATGTGGATGCCAATTGACACAAACCATCCGCCCAAACACTCTTGTAGATCAAGCACACCCCCCCATGGCATCTGCACACCCCGATGACATTGGTCCTCCAGCAGGACAATGTGTGCTGCCACGCCACAAAAACTGCTCAGGAACAGCCCGAGGAACGTGACAAAGAGGTTAAGGAGTCCACCTGGACTCAAAATGCCCCAGATCCAAATCTGATTGAGCTACATGGGACTGCTGTTGGCATGAGGGGGTTTACTTTGTCTGAAACAATGTTTGGGAGGGTTTTATGGGTCAAAGAACATCCACATGAATACCAGGACCCAGAGTTTTCACTAGAACATTGAACTGTAGCCGTGATCAATGTCATTCACTTCAGCTGTCAGTGGTTTTAATGTTGTGGCTGATCGGTGTAGGCATCACTTCCTCTTTGGGCAGCACAGGAGGGTGAACTTAGTGGCCAAAAAGTAAATAAAAGCAAAGTTTACAGAGGGCTGACTGGAAAATCCCAAATATAAAACCTCAAAAAGAGGAAAAAGAAAGCAACATACAAACTTTGTGTAAAATAAAAAAGTTTGACTTTAAAACCATTTATTTACAGAAATAAACTCAGAGAATTAAGGAAGTTTGAAATGGAAAATATGTGGGAGCCTTGTTTTGAACACTGCATTAAACTGGTTTTATTCCCCCTCCTCAGTCGGTGGTCTCTGGGGTAACCACGGCCTACAATCGAGAGCAGCTGTGGCTGGCCAATGAGACTCTAATTGCCAAGCTGCAAGCTCGTTGCCGTGGCTACCTGGTGAGAAAGGGCCTAAAGGAGCGGATGAACTTCCTGAAATCCAATGACCCAGCTGTTACATGCATACAGGTGAGATAGACGCAACCATCATCCCGAGTTTACACATAAAAACTGCTATTTCTGCTGTAATTCAATGGCTTTATTGGCATGAAAACTTAAAAAAACAAACTTCCCAAAGCATCAAAGCACATTTGAGTTCTGAGCTGATTTTCATTTTCTCAGGCTCACTGGAAAGGCTACAAACAGAAGAAGAAGTTCAAAAACCGGAAGCAGTACCTGAAAGACCACAGTGAAGATGCTGTCAAGGTGAAATTCCAATGTTCTGTCTGAATTCTCTGTATTTATTATCAGCAGTGTAGATGTTAAGTTAAGAGATTTGTTTTCGTCCCTCTCAGATCCAGTCCATGGTTCGGATGCACCAAGCCCGTAAGAAGTATAAGGATCGTCTCAAGTACTTCAAAGATCACGTGAGTATTCGCAGCTTAAAACCTTGTTACATAAAATAAGCTGCTGATTACAGTTTAAGATAAATCATGAGCCCTTTTTACACCGAGATTGCACAATTTCGCCGCAACGAAGACCCTTACGACCGTCATAGGGCCGCTCCACTGTGTGATTTTAGATACCAAGCTGGCGTTCCACAATCAAAAGAGGCGTGACGAGTAACACATCAGCGTCAATCAGTCACGCATGACGAGCAGCAATTTATAAACAATGGAACAACATGGCAGTAACAATCATTTACCGTCCCTGTTATGTGGCGGATGATCTCGTCCTCTGCTCGGAGGGTCAGCAGCTCCCGAACCTTCTTCTTTGAGTTAGCTGCTAGCTGCTGCTAGCTGCTTTTAAATCTCCCATGACACAAACCATGTCGGCCAAACGCCACAGCCCCCATTACGTCTCTGTGACGTTTACACACTACAGACTACAACACACCTCAGTGATGATGATGAACCCAGATCCATCAAGGTTCAGTAACGAGTGCAAGATTTTTTCTAGAATGCGTATTTATTCACAAGCTCTGGAAGGAATTTCTTCAAGAACTCAATGACGTAATTGATCAGACAGTAAACATCTCACCCTTATCATACATTCTTGGTGTAAATAATCCCTCAAATACTCCTGAAAATCCTTCACTTTTGTGATGAAAATATGTATTTTATTAAAGTGGGTGTCGGAGGAACCCCCTGACGTCACACAGTGGATTAGTCTTTCAGTTTTACTACTCACTTAGGACCTCATTGTTGTCAACCAATAACAGGAGGGCTCTGTTGTCTGGTGTGGGGACAGTAGATGTTTTATGTTTTGTTTTCGTGCAAGTCTAAAGAAAGAAAAAAGTGAAATTTGAGTCTTGGTTAATTTAAAGAGTAAGGCATTATACAGGGTTTAAAGTGGACAAATTGCACTGATATCTAATGAAAGCTTTAAATCACTGTGCATAAATTTCCCCTGACACCTCCTCTGACATTTACTCCGTGTCCTGTGGGGTTTGAGGGAGGCAGATGGCTCATTTAGCACTCTGACATGTGAGAAGTCATTTCCAATCTGAGTCACATCGGATTCCTGTGCTGCTGTCATTGATCAGCCAAGTGATTGCTTTTTTTTAAACTGCAGATAAACGATGTGGTGAAGATCCAGGCTTTCATCAGAGCCAACAAGGCCAGAGACGACTACAAGACGCTGAGTGAGTCCACACGATCACTTCATCTGTGCCTTGAATTGGTTTTGTGGGTCGCTCGACTCTCAAAATGTCTTTCCTCTCACAGTCAACGCTGCCGATCCTCCGATGGCGGTGGTGAGGAAGTTCGTCCACCTGCTGGACCACAGCGACCAGGACTTCCAGGAGGAGTTGGAGCTGATGCGGCTCCGCGAGGAGGTGGTCACCAACATCCGCTCCAACCAGCAGCTGGAGAACGACCTGAACCTGATGGACATCAAGATCGGCCTGCTGGTGAAGAACAAGATCACGCTGCAGGAGGTGGTGTCCCACAGCAAGAAGCTGACCAAGAAGAACAAAGGCCAGCTGTCCAACATGATGATGATGAACAAGCAGAGGGGGGGCCTGAAGGCCCTCAGCAAGGAGAAGAGGCTCAAACTGGAAGCCTACCAGTACCTCTTTTACCTGTTACAGGTAACGTCACACTACAGCTCTGTTCTAATCTCTCTGTCTTTAATCAGGATCTCTCTTTTAGGTAAGATGAGTCTTACTTTACTGCTGATAAGTTTGGTCAAAAACACTTAATTCATAGAACAACAGAACAGACAGAGAAACGTTATTTGCTGATATCACAAAGATAAGACATTGATCTATATGAGAGCATTTAAAATTAGCCATTTAACACATGCAGCTGCAGAGGAAGCTGCCAATGCTTTATTTTCTGCTTTTGGCCATAAAAGAAAAAGATAAATAAATGTAATCGGGTAAAGCCGGGCTCAGACGTCAGGAGTTTCGGTCCGATTTAAACCCGATTCACCCCTCCCGACAGTCAGAGGAGAAATCTGCTCTGGGACCTCGTTCGGTACCGATGCCCCGTCCGGATTATCTGGTAATCTAAGTTTTACAGATCCAGTATTAAACCTCCCGAACTGCTCACAGACACAGACTTTTTAACATGTTTGATGTTTAGGATTTAAAATCAGGATGATTACGTCAGTACTTTCAACTAGCCAATGAGAGAGACATCAGCTGACGGTGCTGCCAGGCAACAGTAAACATACTAGTCTGTGAGGCTAACATTAGCTAGCATGCTAACTATCTGAGCACATCCATCCAGTTTAAGTTTACATCTGCTCCCCCATGAGATCAGGTGAGAGAGATCACATGAGGCGGTGCGCTGCAAGTCTTGCAGTGTGAGCATGTTTGAGATTAAAGAAGATTATCTGTGAAGTTTCTCCTCGTGTGTGTGATGCAACCTGATTTCAAAATCTGTTGGGATTATAAAACTCCTGTCGTCTGAGTTCAATCGAGCTCAAAAGAAAATATAATTTCCAGCTATTTTAAAAATTGATTCATCTTTCAGTCATTTTCCAGGCAAAAATGTCAAATATTTGCTGGTTCCAGCTTCTTAAATGAAGGATTTGCTGCTTTTCTTTGTCATTTATAGACTAAATGGTTAATTGACTGAGCTTTGAAATAATCGGCAGATTAATCTATAATGAAAATAATCAACTTACTTTGCATAGATGATATTGGATAATTGGTCACTGAATCAATATATTGAATGATGGATCATTAGCAGCTGTCTTACCAGTCGATACCTCTCTAATAATATTTGCTTCCTTTCAGACCAACCCCACGTATCTCGCCAAGCTGATCTTCCAGATGCCCCAGAATAAATCCACAAAGTTCATGGACTCCGTAATCTTCACCCTGTATAACTACGCCTCCAACCAGAGAGAGGAGTACCTGCTGCTCAAGCTCTTCAAAACGGCCCTGCAGGAGGAGATCAAGTGAGCAGCTGAGATTTCTGACCGCAGTTTTAAATCAGATGAGACCTGGTTCACGACCGCACTGTAAAATGTTGCCTTTAACAACCGCCCGCAGGTCAAAAGTGGACCAGATGAAGGAGATCGTCACGGGAAACCCTACAGTCATCAAGATGGTGGTGAGCTTCCACCGAGGTGCGCGGGGACAGAACGCACTGCGGCAGATCCTGGCACCGGTCGTCAAGGAGATCATGGACGACAAAACGCTAAACATCAAGACCGACCCGGTGGACATCTACAAGAGCTGGGTGAACCAGATGGAGACGCAGACTGGAGAGGCCAGGTGAGCTGGAGATGAGGTTCTCCTGTACCTGCGTGGTGACGGTTCTGTCGGCTCCCTCTGAAAGATTATTTATTTTTATTTAAAAGCTCAAACGTGAATGTCACCGTACCAGATTAAAGCTGTCACGTCTGTAGCCCCGTGGCAGGTCAGAACATAATAACAAACATTAATAGAAACAGCCAATTAAGAATAAGTTATATAACTACAGGATGATTAAATCTTTCTCTTTTTTTAAATGTAAATACTCATGGCAAGCACCATTTGCTTTAGATCATTAAACTTGTAAGTAGCAGGTCTTGATTTCTTGACATGCATTATCACACTTATGGTATATCACAAACTATTAAAAAAGAAAAGTAGTTGGGGTACTCATTGATAAAGATGGACGACATGAGAGCTCCCCAAAAGTGAAGCTAAAACATCTTGATCGCCCCCTGGTGGCTGGCTGCAGTATAGCTCATAAACCCCTCCCCCTCCATGTTAGCAGATGGG
>JBBPCS010000130.1:8002202-8018503 GCA_037974645.1 Hollardia meadi
ACATTTTGTGCCACTGCATTCGAGGGAACGTTAGCTAGCTGTGGCAGATGTTAGTAGGCTGTGGCAGACGTTAGCTAGCTGTGGCAGACGTTAGCTAGCTGTGGCAGACGTTGGTTAGCTGTGGCAGACGTTAGCTACCTGTGGCAGACGTTGGTTAGCTGTGGCAGACGTTAGTTAGCTGTGGCAGACGTTAGCTAACTGTGGCAGACGTTGGTTAGCTGTGGCAGACGTTAGCTACCTGTGGCAGACGTTAGCTACCTGTGGCAGACGTTGGTTAGCTGTGGCAGACGTTGGTTAGCTGTGGCAGACGTTAGTTAGCTGTGGCAGACGTTAGTTAACTGTGGCAGACGTTGGTTAGCTGTGGCAGACGTTAGTTAGCTGTGGCAGACGTTAGCTAACTGTGGCAGACGTTGGTTAGCTGTGGCAGACGTTAGTTAGCTGTGGCAGACGTTAGCTAACTGTGGCAAACGTTAGTTAGCTGTGGCAGACGTTAGCTAACTGTGGCAAACGTTAGTTAGCTGTGGCAGACGTTAGCTAACTATGGCAGACGTTATCTTGTAGTGGTAGACGTTAGCTAGCTGTGGCAGACGTTAGCTAACTAAGGCAGACGTTATCTTGTAGTGGTAGACATTAGCTAGCTGTGGCAGACGTTAGCTAGCTATGGCAGACGTTATCTTGTAGTGGTAGACGTCAGCTAGCTGTGGCAGACGTTAGCTAACTATGGCAGACGTTATCTTGTAGTGGCAGACGTTAGCTAGCTGTGGCAGACGTTAGCTTGTAGTGGCAGACATTAGTTAGCTGTGGCAGACGTTATCTTGTAGTGGCAGACGTTAGCTAGCTATGGCAGACGTTAGCTAACTATGGCAGACGTTATCTTGTAGTGGCAGACATTAGTTAGCTGTGGCAGACGTTATCTTGTAGTGGTAGACGTCAGCTAGCTGTGGCAGACGTTAGCTAACTATGGCAGACGTTATCTTGTAGTGGCAGACATTAGTTAGCTGTGGCAGACGTTAGCTTGCTGTGGCAGAACATGTTTGGTGATTTTCAACTGGTCATTGAAATTATGCAGTTTAATTTGACATTTTTTATGTATGTGAATTCTTGAGCATCTTCAGATATAAAAATAAAAATAAATATCTTTGTAAATTACAAAAAATTGTGAAGAATAAGAATAACCATTTGGCTCTTCCACTGCCTCAGCGGCCCACTTGATGATGCTCTGAGGGCCACCTGGTTGGGAATAGCTGACGTAATGGATATAGTTTAAATAAGGGGTTTTACAGGCGGTGACAATAAAGGGGTACTTTAGGGGTATATTATAGGAACTGCTCTATTTCCTACCATTTACCTCTTTTATCTTTTTCAGCTCAATCACGTCTGGAATACAGAAATTCAATAAGTCTCCTCAAGAGAGTCTTCATTTGCTGTAGAAGCAGCCACATGCTCATGTGTTGACAGAATTCACAAATATGCTGCTCCAGATGATTAGTATTTTTTTCCCCACTGCTTGATGACACTCATCCACATTTTAATCGGCTGTCTGTGCTGCCCGGACCTGCATGTTGTTTTGTCACAGTTTCGAACTGCTGGGAAAACATGCAAAGAGTAAAATAGCACTCAAGATGCTCAAGCTATTTTTCTGGGGGTTAATGTTAGCATCTGTGTCTGGATCTGAAACACACAGTGGTGATCATAGGGTGAAAAGAAAGTACTCAAAGAGATTTTTTTTTTTTTAAAGAAAATATTTATGCGGTTTATATGCAACAAGAAGACATAAATTCATTGTAGACATAAATGAAAGTTTTAGGTGTTGTTGGGCTCCATTATTACTGAACACAGTGTAAACCTTTCACCATGTGGTCTGTGTGTTTATTCTAACATAACATTAAATCTGTGCTGATGTTCACTACTTTATGTCAAACGCAAGAAGACTCAAAACATAATGTGACATTCTCTGTGTTGTGTGCAACAGTTATTTTATACTGTACTGCTGCAGCATAAAGTGCCGCAATGCATGACGGCTGAAATGACCGTTACACTGTTGTGTCATCTTGATTTGTTGCTTAATTTTGTTCTGTGCTGTTTATAGTGATCTTGTTTGTAATTCCTTCACTGCTATGTGATGCACAAACTGCACGTACCGCAGTGTAAGTTGGGAAGACATCAACAAGCCAAACAACTTAACCTAAGTGAGTGCTTTTGCTCAGTGTAAGTTGGACAGAAAACTGAACTATTAGTCATTTTTGAATTTAAAATCACAAATGTTTTAGGTGATAACACATTTTATTAGTTGCTATTAGTTATTATAAATTGTAAAAGGTGAAAGAATTATTGATCAGGTTATAACACTCTCTGCACGTCAGTGTTTGAAATATTTACGACCATCAAAAGTTGCTTTGGTGGAAAAAAGAAACCAACAGAAAGGTGATATAAACATTTCTTCACATAGTTGACCACCTCATGTCACACTCTACTATTAACGAGCTTGTTGGTGTAAATGACTGACAGCTGGTAGATGCTGTATAACATGTGCACTGGTGTACTTTATTGGTGAATAGCAGCAACCGTTTCTCTTTTTCTCTCGCAAACAAACAATGTGTTGGTGGACTATTGCACACAAGGTTTCTGTAAGTTATTAATAACTCACTCGAAACACTGCTTTGTCATTTACTGACCTGCACTTTGTCTTCACCATCACAGAGGGAACGTGTTTCAATTCATCCGATTGGACAACAGGAAAAAACCTGCAAATGACTTTGGGAACTTTTCTGCTCTGACTTGGAAGTTTTTTCACCTTGAAGCATTCGGAGCGCTCCTCTAAAAATGCTTCTGACTGCAAAATACACTCTCTGTCGGATCAGGGCCTTAAACGGTGCAATGTGTTCTGAAAGAATTTCAATAGCTCAACTCGCTTTAAACACTTTTAATGCTTGCATTTAATAGTCCACCCCTCTTGGCCCTTAATGCTACCTGCCTGTGAAATGCAATTAAGCTCGTGAACACAGGGGGCAGTACACCAGGATGTGAAGTACGGTCAATAAACACAAACATGGAGGACATTTTGAAGAGGAACAAATGGAGCTTGTGGCTGTGATTTCAACGTCAACAATGTAGTTGCCACTTTGGGTGCCACCGTGTTTAGTTATTTACCTACGTTGGTCTGATCTGCCTCATTCTTGGATATACATCATATACTTTTTAATCGTCCAGGTACACACCAACATTTAAAGTCAGATTTAAATCCCACCAGACAGCAACAAGACACTTCTTCCAAGCTAAAGCACATTTAACATCCTGGCTGCAGCTGTGTTAAGGCTGCATGTAATGTATAGGACTTTTCACGCCACCACCGGCAGCCTTTCATCATTGCTGGTGTCTGAAACCCAGTCCACCCATCAAGCTGCTCAAGTCATGCTGGCAGGCTGCCAAGCTCAGTAAAAACCTAAAAGAGACGGCGATGGTGGATAGAGGGGCGTAACAGCCCAACTGTACCCCTCCCCCACACCCCCACCTGCCTCCCCACTAATGTCTTTGAGGAGTCGTAAAGTGCCTCTTCAGCTCTGAAGCCTCTTATTACAGCAAACACACACAGAAAGAGAGAGCGTAGGTGCATGAATGTGATGATTACTGTAAACACTCGGCTATCTGTCTCTCAGTGAACGCACGCAGCACAAAACAGTGAAGTGTGTTCAGTAAAGATGGGGCAACTGTAGGGAGGGCACAGGGAAATGTCTCTACAAGCCTCGACAGGCACAGAGACCTCGGAGCGCTTGAATAATCGTTATACACACATCACTGCTGACGGAAACATTTCTGCAGACTTCATGAACTCAGCTTACAGCTCTGTCCTTACACATCTGACTATTAGATTTATAATCGTTTCCAACCCTTGTCTTATGGACTTATGGTTACAGCCGCACTTGACCTTCATGCCGGTAAATCTCTTCACAACACAACTGGGAAGAAGACGGAGAAATTGGACTCATAAGGGCAAAAGAATGAATGTACAAACACCTGAAGTCTAAAAGATCCAGGCCCACAATATGAATGTGCTGGATGAAGGCCCTCTCTAGAGCCAGTGTTAGGTTTGTGCGTTCTGGGCTACTGTAGAAACATGGCGGACTCCATGGAAGAGGTCCCACCCCCTCTGTAGATATAAAAGATTCTAAGGTAACAAAATTCTCCCCCTAAATCCGACCAGAGACAGTTCACTGAGTTATTTCCTGTATCTGTGTCACGTGGGTTTCACCATTGCCCCGCCCCTTTATGAGGCCAGCGGCAGGTCCTGAGCATTGTACCCAAGCAACATATCTTCTAACAGTTCTGACACTAAAACGGCACCGGGTGACACGTTCCTTCTAGGGATTCATGATATGTACCGGACCACTAAATCAATGGCCCGATAATGGGAAATTTTTCGGTATCGGTTATCAGTCGATAATGAAATTATTAGCAGATAATACGAACCAAAATTGCTGTCATTGACCTAACAAGCACATCATCTACACCCTCTGTTGTAGACTTGGGACGAACCAGCACTCTGTAACCACCCTCTGCTGCTGCCTGTCTGATGTTCCTGTACATTTATGGCGCTGCATGTTGTCTGCAAGTCAACATTTGCAGGTTTGTAAATCATTCTTTAGGCCTGTGTGATGGGCTTCAAATGGCATCACATCCTGTGTACTGGTAAGTGATCTGATTCAGCCTAATATTTACACTAGCAACATGACCCCGTGTGGTCCAAAACAAGCCGTCTACTCACTAGTGGTAACAGAAACTGACAGCTGAGCTCACAGTTAAGTCTCTGAGACAGAGAGAGGCTGCTTTAACACCCCTGCAGCTCTACTAATGTTGTCCCGTTTGCTCTGTTATGTCTGCACGGCTCCAGATGATAGTTCAAGGTCGCGTGTTGAAACTGTAGCACGGCTCAGATGAATTGTCTCTGACTCTGGCTGAGCTTAATTCGTTTTTACTGTTGGGGAAAAGCAGTCTAGGTAACTGGAGGTGACCCGCAGATTATTGCCTCATGCATCACAAAATGTGCTTCAACTGTAAAACAAAACCTGCTAGAAGGAGATCTCACTGTAAAGCTCAGTGAGGAACAAAGGAGTGATACAGTTACAGAAAAAGAGAGACTTCCAGACGTCCCTGTGGGAAAAAAAAAAGCTGAAGAGGGTGATGGGACGTGAGACAGCAGAGAGACAGAAGGAATTAGGAAAGAATTCAGGAACACTTTATTTGAAGGGGTGCCCATAAGAGCGACATGACACCTGCCATGAACATGAAGGAGTCTTTATGACTGTTGTCATTCGGTCAGTTAGGGCACTTTTGCTGTCAGAGACGTCTCTGTTATGACAACTTGACGTTGGCATTGTATTGATATAACACTGTTAAATGCTTTTTATATCTGACATTACTGCGTCATTAATGTGTGTGTAGCATTTTACTGCTGATGTTTAAGCTCATTTCAGCTATACACACTTAGTTGAATCTACAGCAATGCATCATATTCTATAAGATGATGTGTTACCAAGTATAAAAAGGTTTCATGAGCACAGAAAAACAGTTCTGATCCGAGAGGGTTTTTACGTTTATTTAGCGTATTGGAGGATTTTCTCAACCCGTGAAGGAACAGTTCAAACATTCAAAACTTGGAGATGCATCATTTTACATTTACTTAAGTACAGTGTTGTGCAGTAAGTAAACCACTGTAGGAAACACAAATGGCTGTAAGTAATATCTGAATACAGAGCAATAACTTTACAGACTTTAAAGGCACATTGTTGGGATTTGTCATATTGATCTCATGGCTGTTACTTTTCACTCTTGTCAGTTCAGTTCAGCCATTTTTATTATCCCTGATGTGAAACTGGACTTGTAATCAGGGGCACAACATTAAACAAAAAGAAAAGTTCAAAACCAAAAAGTGTAAAATGTTTCCTGTACATCACAATAAAACAATCTGTAAAAATAAAATAAAATATTATATCCAGGAGCTCTGAACTTGTCAAGTCAGTTTTATTTCTATTCTCACTCACTCTTGATTATTGGGCACATTTTACGGACTGTTCAACACCTCCAGTATAAACTTAGAAACCTTTTTCCTTTCTCAGGACTAATTTTAAACTCTTGTTGAAGTTTTTCGGGGTTTAACTTTTCACTGTCGAGCGGCTCATCTCTTCTCCGTCATGATTTCTGTCACCTCTGACTTCAGAGCTGCTGCCGGGCTGTGATTGGAGGAGAGAGGCGTGTTCACCGCAGGAATGCGGCGCTCAGGTGGAGAGAGAGAGAGAGGGAGACACACCGACACCGACAGACACAGCGGCACCGCGGCGCGCTCACACAGCCGAGCACGCTGGACTGGTGGTGCGCTGCCGCTGGCTCTCTGCGCTCTTTAAAGGGCTTTTCTGCCGCACTGTGCGCACATTGGACCCTTTTGGACTGAGAGGAGATCAAAAAGACAAGAGGCACCTCCTGGAGCTGTACCTGCGGGCACAGGAGTGTTAATCCGTGCAGGACTGGGCACATGTGAAATCACCTGCCCGGAGGCGACCGTAACTACATACTACATACTTCAGAAGATTTACTGCTTTCAATTTGGAATAATGTGCACCCGAGTGAATCACAGCTAGTTGTTTTTAATGCAAAGGAGAAACAGGAAGGAGAACTTCAGAGAGGACTGAACGTCCAGAAGAAGATGCGTCTTTTTCGCACTTTGCGCGTAACGTAAAACACAACTGATGTGATGCGTTTTGGGAACTGAGGGACAAATCTGTTTGGATCGACGGGCTCTGCATCTGAAAGTGAACGTTCCTTTAAAGTTGCCCTTAAAAAAGAAGAACAGGGAGGAGAGAGGAGGATATGGATGATTTTGGGTCTGAAATCGGCGTGTTGGAGCAGCCTGCAGCGGGGATGCACCGCGCATCTGAGCCGCGACGTTTCTCACCATGATACGGGAGCAAAACTGCACCTGACACCGAATGTAACACACCCGAACCCAAATCTACAAGATCTACTATGTCCTCTCTACTGACGAGGTAAGACACCGCGCTTTCAAATGTGTCTCATGATGTTTTCCGGCTGCCTGCGTGATCGCCTGTGGTTTAGTGTCCAGCCCTGATGGGAGGTGAGAAATTCAGAGACAGGGTGAGTTTTTCTTTCCTCGAAGTGGAGGCTGTTTGGACTCTGATTGAGTTGCATTTCAGGAGTGAAGACGGGGGGGGGGGGGTGGTATGTGATGGCTTTAAATATTTACCTCGAGTCATTTTGCTTGCCAGGAGCAAAGGAGGAATTTTTCTTGCAGTACAGTGAAGGATGGGAGGTGATAAATTCCAGGGACAGTTGAGTTGGAAGCTGTTTAGCTGTTTTTACTCCATCACAAGAACTGAAGGAGGCAGTTGTGGTTCGGGTGCACACTTGCCTCATTTCTTTTCTCAGAGCCACAGTCTCATTTAATATTTGTCTTTTGCATCAAAGACACTTGACTTGAAGCAGTTCAGATGATCCTGTAGTCTCCTCTGCGGTGTGTGTGTGTGTGTTTGCTGTGGGGGCAGAAGAAGTCATATCCAGTCTGTTGTTGGCGACTTCCTGCCAGTGGGTGAGGTAATCCTCCAGCCGCACAGTATCTGTGATATTGCGACTCCTTGGCTCTACATTCCACCCATCCTGCTACACCACCTTTATCTCCTAAATGTCACCGGCTATAAATACCCTGCTCATATTTGATCTGATCCCACCCCTGCAACAGAGGACACACAAACACAGGGGACTGCAGAGGATCTGAAACTTTACTCAAACTGCACAGAAAGTCTTGATTGTTAGAAATCTCTCTCTTAAGATCATAAATTAACCTCGGTCACGTCTTTCCCCCTCATCATCTGGATCTTAGTGGAAACAATACATGCTGACATTTCTGCACTCAAGATGTTAAACTGTGTGTTTTTTTTCCCTTTTATGGGCTGCATTCGCTGTAATGTGTCAGGAGAAATGTGTGGTCTGTCTGTCAGATGGACTGCTGTCAGCCCTGACTGGTCTGCAGAAGGACAGGGAAAGACTTGGCTCAGGGCACATTTTCTGTCCAACTCTTTGGAGGAATGTTTGTTTGGGAAGGAGCCATCGGCCCCGTGAACAGATTTAATCTACTTACCATGGAACACTGAGCATATAGCTTCAAAACGAGGACTCTAATTCAGTGTTACATGCAATGATGTCACTCTCTCCTGTGGGTAGGAATGTCAGTCCTTTTCTTCCCTCCTGTGGACTTTAAGCACTAGAGAAGGACATCAGTATGTTTAAGGAGTTAATTGTGAATTGTCTGTTTTCTTAGTACATTTCTGGACTGAAAAGTTCATTTTTCACAGATGTGCGATCACATGCCAGACAGTTAACTCTAACTAAAGGTACAGTTAATGAAAAGATTCACATTTACCGAAGGTGGTTCAAGGTAAAAAGCATTTGCACCAAGTACAGAGAGCTGAAGACGGCTCATGAGCTTCAGTTGCTGAGGGTAAGAAGCCGGTCACAGGGACAAATCACAGCTGTAGTGCTTCACTGAAAACAATATGCCACGGTTGCCAAATTTGACCAAAACGGACCAATGGGCCTTTTGTGCGTCAGGGAAGGCTTAGCGCGTCATTTGGCAACGCCAAAGGGCACCTTGGATAAGACGTGAGGGGCACATGACAAAACTTGGGTATGTGATGACCTGGGATGAGAACGGTCTCCAGGGATAAAAGTTCTGCATTCAGTGTGCGTTCACTAGACGTTTTTTTCTCGATGACATTTGACATTTGAAAATGACACGAGAAAAGCTTCAGGCGGACGGCGTTAAATGACACTTAAAAAGCAAAAAATGTGTTGCAACAACACGCAAAATGAATGAAGAATTTGGTGTGCTAACCAGGCCGGCATGTAACAGAAGTCCTTTGATTGTTCTAATTTTTAAAAGCACCATCGGCGTCGTAACCCGTTCCTTTAAGGGCTGTAACTCATTTCCAGCGAGTGATCTCATCATATATTTCTCAATAAAATCACACAAACTTCCACAATCCAAAACCTGCAGAGGTGCACAAGTTTCAGAGGCTGAATTAATTCATTTTGAAGAATTGCAAAGAATGGGAGCAAACAGAGATTTGACTCAGTAGCACACTCAAGCACACTAGCAAGCCGTCAACTTTTGATGTGCGAGGAAGACACGTGTTCTGCCCCAGCAAAACCCTCCTGTACTCAACACGTTCACTTGTGCTCTCCCTTTGTGTGACTGTCTACATCCTGGAAAGATTCCAGTCAGTAATCCCGCCAAAGGTTTATTAACAAAACCACACTTCAACTTTCTAACATAAGGTTAACACCAGGCGGATTGTCAAACCGCAGGTGTATCTGATGGCTCCCCCTCATGCCATGTCCCACCAAAACATCCTGCTCATATACGCTTTGAACCAGGTCCTGAACTTGATCCGATTACGGACACGGTTTCAAGGTTCAGTCAGATAACAGTTTACTGCTCTGTGTTTGTGTCTCTCTGCACGAACCCGATGAAAAGCATGCTCTTTACTGTTTCCCAGGATTAGGGTTGTGCTTTTTACACGGTTGCGATGTTCCTCTGTCTGTTAGCAGGATGTTTTGAAACCTCGAGAAAGAATTTCCATGAAATTTGATGGACGTGTCGGCTTTGTGCCAAGGAACAATTGATTTGGTTTTGGTGGTGGTCCAGCTTTGGGATTAATGCCTCTGGACCATTAGTGTTTTTACTGTAATTATGAAACTGATGGAGAAAAAAACATCCTGCGGGTACATTCACAGTTTCAAGACAACTATTTAAGGTGTGATGTGTTCGGGTGGTAAGCTAGCTGAAGAGATTGAGATGTTTACTGGCAGAAGAAGAGATTCCCCGCAGTTGTGTCTGCTTTTTGTCTGCTCATTGTTCATCGATTATTTTTCATTACTTCTCTGCATGTTTTTCATGTTATTAGACCATGACTGTATGACCTGAGAGAGTCTGCTTCAGTCAAAGTGGCTGTGAAAAGATAATCTCATAATCCCTGAGGTATGATGGTGTACCAAGTTTGTTCTCCCTGTCATGGAAGGAGCGAGTTAAGTGCAGCGAAGCGAAGGGAAGGGACCATAGTTGAGCAAGAGGCTGAGTCTAGACATTTTGGCAACAGCAAAACCAACAACACGATACCAACGCTTGTCTTTCATGTAGTCATGCACCACAATTCTCTCTGGGTGTTTTGTCCTGACGCACAATAGTATTTCATTTCTTTTCACAAAAATGTTTTACTACGTCTTCAAGTGAAGCAGCTGCTGAGGCACAAAGACCCTGCACTCGTGTTCAAAGAGGCTCGTTTGGTTAATGCGTGCATGACCGAGGCCACTGAGCGTTCGATTGTTGCTGCCTCATTCATAGTCAGTACAGACCCAGGGGTCAGAGCTGACCACAGAGGTTTCACACTGAACATCTGCTAAGGGTTGTGTCAATTCATTCAGCAGGGTGCTCCATATAACCATCAGACCCTCCACCAGGCTCTCCCAAACGCTGGGTGGGTCACAGCTAAATCTCTTGGCAGGTCAAAGGTTAAGACTGGTTGGAAGACGTATTGCTTTTCCACACTTGGTGGGTGTGCAGAGAATTGTACAAAAAAAAAAGATGCCTGTAGGTCACCATACAGAAACACTTAGACCAAGATCCCACCCACAGGGAAACTAAAGTGGCAGAGATCTTCAGTCAGGTGTCTCCTGTGTTGACTCACACCTCGCAGAGGTCAAAGAACACATTCTCACCTGTAGCGCGCTCCAGCCAGAGCGCAGCAATGGCTTCAGTGTAATTGAATGATAACAGCAGCGAACTGTTGTTTATTTGTGCAGGGTGTGAACGTGAGAGCTACCTGTCTGTCAGGGTGTGTTCAAGCAAAGGTTCCTGAGTTCAGTCGTTACAGAGGAATTATCAGCGAGGGTGGGGACAGGTCAGCCGGTCTTCCCTCTGCTGCCGCGGCTGGATGGAGGTTATGTTGCCTGTCTGAGCGTCTTTATGTGGACAAATAATCTCCATCAGGGCTGCAACTAAGCACTATTTCATTAATCTGCCATTTAGTTTCACAGTAAATTGATAAATCGTCTGTAAAATGTATAAAAAACCCAAAGACTCTTCGTTTAATATCGTACATGACAAAGAAACGCAGCAAATCTTTGCTTGTGAATGACTGAAGCGATTAATCAAAATAGTTGGAAACTTATTTTCTTTTCATCAACTAATTGATTAATTGACTAATCGTTGTGGCTCCGACATAAAACATTTCTGGACCTGCACCAAAAACAATTTTCCTTATTTATTGTACCTATAATTTTCTCTATCAGACATGCTGCGTTGTCATTGTGAGCTCTGTGCTCGTAGTGTTGGTTTGTATTGTCACGGTGTATCTTTATATGGGATAGATTGGAGGAGCGGTGTATGAAAATATAAAAATATCAGAAAAATCTCCAGATATATTGATTTGTCACAAAATCTTTACGTTTGAGAAGCTGGAATAAGAGAATTTTTTTAAATTAAAAATTACTGAAAATATGAATTGATTATCCAAAAACCAAGAATCTATTCACTAAAATCTGTAGACTTTTTTTATGAGATAGCTGCTAACTAACACACAATACAATATACAGATTATCTGAGTTGTTGTGAATTGATGCTGCATCCATGGGACATTTTCTCAGAAATTCAAACTAAGAGGACAAATGAAGAGAACTGAAAAGCAACTGTATTTAACGTAGTGAGATTGAAGCTGAGTTCAGCTCATTTAGTTGTGCAGCACTCCTAACGACCCATAGCTGTTAATGGCACTTTTTAAATCTTATTTATTCACTTGAATTTAAAGTATAAAAGTTTGAAGATTTTCCATAAATCTGTAACCAGGTTCAAGTTTGATCAAATGATCCGTCAGCATCTTTGTATTTATAATACAGCCACATCCAGATAAAAGCTCATTGACTTGAATATTGTTTGTTTAATGATAAGAGAGCAGTTTGGTGTTGTTTGTGTCGGGTGGGGCCGGTGTGTTTTTTCTTCTTCTTCCTCTTTCATCATGAGAGCGACTAATGTCAGTCAAAATAAACAACCAGTCTCATATTGATTGAAGCCATTTCCCCTCTCCCTGCCCCGGAGCCATTCACTAATGTACTGCTTCATGTTCGACAACTGAAGCCAAACATCAGAAGAGATGTGTGGGACCTACACTGGTCTGGTCCTGGTCTTGACTCTGACTCGCCCTGCCTTGGTCTTGGCCTCGACTTGGTCTCAATCCCTACCGGTCTTGGTCTTGTCTCGGTCCTGATGCACTCTGGTCTTGGTCAAGACTGATCTGGACGTATCTTCCTGATGGACAGTGACCATGAAGAAAATGAAGATCTTCTAAGCTAACGCTAGCTTACCCAAACATTGCCCGTCAGTCAGCATACACAATGCAGCCAGTTCCTATTCTCAGCTCGTTAGATATCGATGTTTTGTCACTGCCCTTCGTGTCTCGTCCATGCCGTTTGAAACCAAGTGTCACCAGTCATTTCTTAAACCTATCCAAGTAGGTTTTGAGCCTAAACTTAACCAAAGTATGGTAGACCTTGTGCGTCAGGATAAGACACGCGGGGTCTGAGCCTTTGCACGTCGCAAGGGAAGGCTTAGCGCATCATCCAAGGACACCAAAGGGTACCTTTGATGACAAATCATCAGTGTCTAACGAACTGGGATGAGAACGGGTTGACAATGCAGCTGACAGGTATTTTATAATGGTAGTTTCTCAATGCTTAATGTCATCGTGACTTATCTTTCTCTGGGTAAAGCCAGGTCCTCCATAGCCTACTCTTTCCCCTTACTGCTTTGTAGAATACATAACCTCAATACAACATCTACGTATCAGTTTAAAAGAAAGGGGAGCGTCTGTATTTTTGATGATATTGAAAATAATTACTAAATACCCTGATAGGCCGTTACAACTTATAGTCTGCATTTGAAAATACGCAGCAAAAATGTGTAGTTGAACTGAAGTTTAGGAACTCAAACTTGCAAACACCCTTCAGTCATGCAGCTGAGATGCTGCAAGTAAAATAAAGTCTGTGTGAAAATGAGACGGCCTCTTAACATCAATCATCGTTTATGAGCCCATTGCCTCTTTCGGTCACTGCGACCTTCCTGGTTCCTCAGATATGAATTCCCCCATGTAAGGCCAGGACGGGAGCTGAAGGGAAGGGCTGCTCAGCCAAGGGTGAGGGAGATGTGTATCGTTTAATTGGACAGGGCAACTACTGACCTGGGACTGAGCCAACAGTCAACTTGAAGAGCTTTGGACCAGCTCTGTGTTTATGGCCCAGAGAGAGATAAAAGAGCCAAAATAGACTCAGAAAGATAAATGACAGACAAAGGAAATAGAGAAGATTAAGTCGCTGTAATTTTTCCAAATGAAACGCATCATATATTTTTCCTCAGAGTGACACATCCAGTCACAAAACGGACCCGTAACGGTATGACACAACACGGCTGTCAGTAAAAGAAGTGCCAGGAAGTGGCCAAAGAGAGGGGCTTTCCAAGAATCACGGGCACTTCTCAGAAAAGAGTACTTGTCCTTTGATGAGTCAGAGGGAGGAAAAGATGAGGAATCTGCTAGTCACAGTTGCCCCAAGGTAAAGGAGGAGACGGGACAGCTAATAGAGCAAACAGAACAGACACTCAACACAAGGTTCAATGGAGGTCTTATCTGGTAGTTCCTCAGAAGTGGTTCACTGTGATGGTACTGCACAATATGGTGCTTTTGGTCTGACAATGAAGCCAGTGTTGAGGTACTAGATCACACATGAGGTTTAATCTGCTGGTATTTGTTCCAGAAATATCCGAAGTTGATCTTCCAGGTCAATATCATTTCCTAATTGATATCAAGGCTGATCAAACGCAGATTCTTTGTTTCAGTGTGGCCTACAAAGCTCCAGGAGTGCCAAGTATCAAAAACAGCATTTCATATTCTATTTATTGTATTGGTACATGTTGTACAGAAAAAATGAATGCACTGGTGTCCATTATGGATACTTGAGGGCACCAATACACACCTCAACACTGACTTGCTGGTGGCTCAGTCATGATATTTGGCTGTGGATCCAAATATTATTTGAAATCTCAGCACTTCACTTTAAATTTTATTTACTGAGTGTAAATATAATAGTAACACCTTGCGTCATTTCTGCATATTTCTGCAGTAAAGCTATTCTTTAACTAACCCCTAACCCTCTGATTGAGGTGGTGAAACAAGTTTGTTGTTTTATACTTCTTCTTCTTGCACTTCTTAGCCTACACTTTATCTTTTTTTGTCGTACCTGTGATCATTTCTAACAAAACCACGTCTGCTCTACTGAAGTGGCTCCCCATTTTGGAACTAACCTTATTTTTCAGCCATGTTTGTTATTGCTGTGGGTAACAGTACGACATCATTACAGCAACAAGTCGAAATTGCAAATGGGACAAGTTAGCCTTTCTTCCAGAAAGGTTATTGTAACGTGTTAAACATTGTGAAAGGGTGTGTTTTTAACCCAAACCATGATGTTTTCCTAAACCTAACCAAGTAGTTTTGTTCGCTAAACCTAACTAAGTATTTGTGGCAGAAAAAAAAGAACCTATAAAAGATATATAACAGCATGCTGGCTGTGTGGGATTTGTAACTGTTTATAATACAGCTTTCTGATAGAAGAGGCTTTCTGACAGAAAGCTCTATGTGTTTTCTTGCAGAAAGCTCCCTGACAGAAAGCCTTCAAGGCCAACTTCTCCCCATCTGTGCTGGAATATTGCCATTATCTGGATATTAAGTTTTTTAAAATCTTTATTCTTTAAAATGTATAATTGTGAACCTAATGAAGAGCTGGTGCCACCGGATATTTATTCAAATTAAGCTTATTTAGATGATTAGTGAAATAAAAAGGCCTCATGTAAACACAGCAGGGGGTCCGGTATGTTTTTAACGTATTTTCATGTAACGGAGGTCGGCAGTTGGACAGCGGTGGATGAGGGGATTTCAGTCAGGCAGGCGGTCCCTGCCTCTCGGGCTGTGTGGGAGTTAATAAGGGGCTGTTGAGGTGGGTGGGGGAAGTGGGCAGGGGGAATTAATGATACTCGCTGGATGGGGGGGCATTCCTGACCTTGGCTCTTGTCCACAGGGGATTGCGGTAATGTGGCAGCTTATTTGTGGATATTATCAACGACCTAAAGACCTCTTCTGTTTGAAGTGTCAGACTCGTCTTTTCTTTCTGTTTGCTCTCTGTCCTCCACAAACTGCTCTGCTGTGACAACTTCTACATGTTGGCCTTTGTGTTTGTGCGTTCCTGTGCATGTGATATGTAAAACAGCGAGGGCGATGTTACAAACCGACTGGCATGTGCTTGTTTCTCCCCCTGTCTCCAGGAAGCTGACTCTGTGCCAGGCCTTGACCTTTGTCCTGCTGCTGGTCGCTCCCGTCTGCCTGTCGACCCCGCAGAGTGTAAGTCCGACAAACTCACATCAACACGAGTCACTGCGTGGCGTCAACAGAAATGCCTCCGCTCGGTGTTAACGGCGCATACTGCGTTGACTCTCTTGATTGATTGTTAAACACAGCTCCTTCAGATGACGTAACCACCTCTATGCAGAGCGGTAATTAGTTTCCATGAGATTGTCCAAAATGGAACCAAACTGAAACAAACTGCGACAACTAATTATTATTTTCATGATTGATTAGCCTGCGGATGTTTTTTCTTATTAATTGATTCATTGTTTGTTGTATGAAATATCCCAAAAATGGTTGTATGCTTCCAAGCACCGGTCAAGTTGCATTTTACATCCGTCACCTGAAGCTCAATATAAACTACAACGCTTCAGATAAGGATGTTGCTGCAAAGGAAAACGTGGATGCTTCACACACACGTTCAACCCGGCAGCACAGAAGATCTTTACAGTCAGCACAGTTTCAAGGTGGACACCCAAGATTAGTGTCATCAATTCAGTATCTGAACAAATTTAATCCTTCTGTTCCTGAGTTATGTGTTGAATAATGGCTGGAAAACATTATGATGTCACAGTGAAGTTGACCTTTGACCTTTTGGATATAAAATGTCATCACTAGTTATATATATACATCACTGTTATACATGAGAAAAGATGGACGACATGAGAGCTCCCTAAAGTGAAGCCAAAACATCTTGATGGCCCCCTGGTGGCTGTCAGCAGTATAGCTCATAAACTCCTCCCCCTCCATGTTAGCAGATGGGACATGGGCCAAACTAAAAACTCAAAGTACACG
>JBBPCS010000130.1:8020027-8032354 GCA_037974645.1 Hollardia meadi
CACACACACACACACACACACACACACACACACACACACACACACACACACACACACACACACACACACACAGGACACTTGATCTGCTGTGTATATCAGTTTCAGCTTTCTGCAGAAGACTCAGTTTTGCGTCACTGGCTCCATAGCTGCAGTGTAAATCAGGCACTTCAAATTAATATCCAGACTTGCTGTTGCTTCCTCTCCCCAGAGACACGACGGGCTCAGCACTCCCATCTGGTCTCTGGACCTGCTGTGTGTTTTCCAGGCAACATAATAACCAAGGGCATCTATTCTCATCCTTGTTTATGAGACCAAAATAAAACAGGCCCCCGAAATGGCGCACAATGTGGTCTTGAAAGAGACACTCGTAAATGCTTTATCTGACTACTGGGGCAAGGCAGGTGAGGGTACTTGTTTCCATTTCATGTCATGGAAAATCCCTCTCCGAGTGCTGAGGAGAGACAGCTGCCGTATATAGCCCGCTGGCATATTTCTGTTTCTGACAGCCTTTACCTCAACATGACCCACTTATCTGAAGGGATAACTGGTCACGTTCAGAAATATTTGACCTATCGACACTGAATGACACCAAACTTTTCCATCATTCCCTCCTTCTTCCCTCTTCCAGCCCTCCAGAACGGTCGCTCCCAGTTTGTGATCAACGGTAACTGGAAGATCAGCATTCCGGGCGAGTACAATGTAGCCGGGACGAAGCTGCTGTACCGCCGCTCGGCAGACACCTGGGAGAGCTTCGAGGTGCCAGGACCCACCCGGGAAGACCTCCATCTAATGGTGAGCGTTCCAAGATACTGGAGCTGAATAGTTTAGTCTTCATCTGGTCTCAGGAACTGGAAATCTCTTGATGTTTCACAGCTGTTTTTTAAAGTTTACCCTCATTGTAAAGCCATTTAGCAATTCTACGTTCCTAGATTGCGCAATAGACTGTTAAATTGAGGCTATTCTGCTCATCATTAAGTATTTTACATAGCAAGTGAAACGTCAGGTTTTAATTGTTTCCCTTCAGGCTCTGTGCAGGTATTACAGACCTGGCTCAGCTACCAAACAGCTGTTAACTATTGTTTCCTCATGAGTTACTGTAAGAACACCAGTCTGCTGTAAGTTCTGTAAAACATTGAAGGTGGTTGAAAGAATCCTCTGAACACTGCCCACTTTTTATTTCATTTGACGACTGCTACATAGCGACTACTCATGACGACGTCTTTGGCGAGGAGTACTCGGGCTTATCATCTTTATTTTGTCCTGGCACTGTGGTAACCTTAACCCTAACCCTCAGATTCCACCAAGCACGTCTTCGTCGCGACCACCAAAGCTGATCACAGCCACTCTAGTGCTTGAGATGCTTGAGATTCCACCAGGTACGCCGCGGTGTGTTTCACAAGCGTCCAAGAGGCGGCTCTCCACACTGCTCTGCGGCCAAGACTATTTTTGACGGAAGCCACATCAAGGCAGGAAGTCAGACACAGGAATGGCATTGGGGAATCCAGCCAATTTTCAAAATAAAACAACCCGTACAGACTCTGGATCGTGTTTCACTTCTAAAAACAGACAAAAAACGAAATACGTAGCCTACCATGGGTAAGGTAGAGGCACCGAAATCAAGGAAATCAAGGTCAGTAGGTGGACGAGGTCAGTAGCAGTCCGGGTCCAGACCCAGTAGCCGTTGTGAACTGATAAATTATTGAGAATAATTACATTTTGATGGTGCGTTTCTGTTTTAACCGGCACATAATTTCTAACCATTACGGCACTAGCGGTCCAGGAAACTCACAGACCAATTGCATGCGTTGAAAATCATCATCATACTCAGCCATTTAATTCCATTGTTTCCAATAAGCATCGCGACTCGAGTCAGTGAGTGTGAAACTTTCACTCACACAGCAAAAGTTTAAGTTGATTATACTGTAGTTTTGGACCAGGACCTCCATCAGGATTAAGTAGCCTGTGAAAAATTTAATTAAATTTAGTAGGTTACAGCTGTTATTTGATTGATCCAGATACATACTGTATTTATCAACTTTCAGGTAAATACAAGTATTGGATGAGTATCGGCAGATACCCGATATTGTAAGACTCAGATTGGGATTGGGGCCAATAAAACCTGATCAGGACATCCCTACTATACAACACAATATTGGATACAGAAGTCAAATCAATCATGATTGATTTAATTTCAGTTTACCCTCTACGCTGCACTTTAAGGTAAAACAGGAAGTCAGATGAAAATGTAAAAAAAAAGATTATTTTCCAGGCCAGTCTAGATGTTTCCATGTTGTCTAGATGTTTCCATGTTGTCTAGATGTTTCCATGTTGTCTAGATGTTTCCATGTTGTCTAGATGTTTCCATGCTGTCTAGATGTTTCCATGCTGTCTAGATGTTTCCATGCTGTCTAGATGTTTCCATGCTGTCTAGATGTTTCCATGTTGTCCTTGTGTGCAGGTGCTGGCGACAGACAGAAACCCAGACATCGAGTATGAGTACTGGTTGCCTCCAGACCAGTATGCCCTCTACCATGGGAGGAAGAGTCCACTGCGTCAAGCTCACCACACTGCCAACTACCTCCCCTGGGATCAACCCACCACTACAACCACAACCACCACCACCACCACCACCCGGGCCCCTCCTGTCACCACCCGACCCCACTGGTGTAAGTGGAAGCACACATTCCTGGTAGATTTCTTGTGATGTACAAACTTCTGTCTCATAGTATTATGAGCAGTCGTACAGTGTCTGATAAGCCCTCAAACCCATTAATCTGTTACTCAAACTGGACTTCCTGGTTAGTATTTCAACAACGCAGCCCCTTGAGTTTTTCACTGAAGTCCTGTAAATGGTCTGTTAGCCCCGGTGGTTTCTCAGTGTTCCGTCAAACCAAAAGCTAATGAAGCCTCTGTTTAACAACTTCAAAATACAGATACATCTCCATAAATTAAAATTCCAGTTTCACCGAACCTCAACATTATTATTATGCCTCCGCACCTGCGATAGCCGTCGCCAGAAGCATTATGTTTTTGTGTTGTCCGTCCGTTCATCCCATTCTTTTGAACATCATATCTCAGGAACGCTTTGAGGGAATTTCTTCAAATTTGGCACAAACATTCAATTGGACTTGCGGATGAACTGGTTAGAATTTGGTGGTCAAAGGTCAAAGGTCAAGGTCACTGTGAGAACACATCAACATGATTAAAAGATGTCCGGACAAAAACTTGAGCAGTCATGATGGTCAGACAGGTTGCAAACAAACCACGTTAGCCAAACTTGAAACTAGAAAATGAAGAAACTAATTATAAAATTATGATCCAAAATGTCAGTTGTAAACTCACTTTAACTCCCCTTACATATCACAGTGTTCATTTTCAGTTTTGCTCCCCTGTCTTATTGTTTACAGCCCCTCTGATGTCCAAACACTCTTGTTTCCTGTCCCATCTGAATTTGTAGCTGTTCCAAATGGCCACATTTACCTAAATAAGACCAACACCCTAATGCCTATTGAAGCATATTCTGAGCACTGGTGGTCCAAAAATCCAGTATTTAAAACATGATGGTCCTCACTAGTTTTGGTCTGCAACATGCCAACAGTCGTGCTACAGAAACAGTCCAGAACTTTGTCACTGTGGAAAATATTAGGAGGTAATGAGGGGAAAATACTGGAGCTTTGGATATTGTTTAACCTAACGCACGTAGATAATGCAGCAGGATGTGGAGATGCTGCACCTGGAGCACTTGGAGTGATCTGATGGACATCTCATATCTGATTTGGTTCAGGATAAAGCTGAGAGAGAAATTCTCTTGGTTTTAGTAGATGATGGCTGAACTTTAATTTCAGGATGAACGACTCCCTTAAAGAGAAATATTAAAGGGGCACAGTTGCTCAGTTTTGGAGATATCGGCTGTAGAGATTTCTGCCTTTTTCTCAAATATAATGGAACTATATCGCACTTGTCTTGTGCAATTCAAAGCACCAATAAAAATCATGACCCTGTTACTCCCAATAATCCACACACCTTGTTGTGAGCAGTTTAATGTAGGAACCGTAGGATAAATGGCACGACAAGCCAGAGGAAAAATATGTATTTTTGATTTTGGGGTGCACTGTGTCTTTAAGTCTGCAGCAGCAGCAGCAGTGATATTTTTATTTCACTTGGAGGAAGTGTTAGAATTCAGTAAGGATTGTGTTTCAACTACACTGATCTTGAGCATACTGAAGTCCCTGCACACCCTCACAGGTGTTTTCTGTCACATACTAATTAGAATGATTAAGGAAGTTAACAGGTGCAACAAACTAACAGAGACATGAGGGAGATCTCAATCAATCACGGTCTGCACAGGCCCACAAAGTCCCATCGTGGATCAGTGAAAACACCTGCGTGCGTGGTGGATGATGGGTTAAGAATAATCCATCTTCAGGTCACATTTGATTTAAAAGAGTTCATCCGCAGGCTGACCTGGTTGCTGAAGCAGAGGAATGCAGCTGGTTTATCTTGCATGATAAGCCTGCAGTACACATGTGCTCAATCTCTCCTTACCTCCTGAAATGCTCACATTCACACGGAAATGTGCACGCAGCCCGAGGACTTTCTGTTGGAATCCAATCGGCGTCTCTGGAAACGTTTTACATCTGATGCATTTTGTGCCAAACAGAATCTGATTCTTGTGTGTGTTGATTGTTTAATCGCTGAGTTTGAACATGGTTTTTCTTGTTGTGCAGGAAATAATAAAGTTAGAATGATCTTAGTCTGGGAAGCTGGGATACATGTTTGTTTCATAATGTCATGTTTGTGTGAAACCGGACTGTTTTACTCACCACAGGCATTTTGAGAGATGTCTGCTGTTTCATTATTATCAGACCAGTACATCCAAACAAAAACTTTAGTGTTTGCTCTGATCTATTATGCAACATAGTGAGCTGAATTGGTGCTCCATTTTCTTCCGTGTTTTAAAGTTTAGTTTGGACAGAAGGTCGTCTAAGATGGCCATTATCTGTCTTTTAATTGCAGATCTTCCAGCTAGCTGCTGAAATAAAATGAACAGCAGCAAACTGGGCCAAACTAAAGTGATACATTTTAAGCCAGGACACAAATATGTTTTTACCACCCAGAGCTGAAGAATTGATTGATCCAGGAGGGGGCGATGTTCGAGATGCTTGATTTTTATATACTCAATTGGAGCAGCTGCTCACAGGTGGAGCCCCTCTTGGTGCCCCTCTGTCCTCCTGTCTGTTATTTGTGTGGGTGTGGCTTCTCCTTTACTCTCCTGGTTTTCTGCACACCTGTTCCTTTTTTAACCTCGTTAGCCCTGCCCTGTTTTCCTGTGTCTCCTGTGCTTCACCTAATTCCACTCACCTGAGTTCTCCACCCTTTCTCTCCACCTGCACTTGATTCCCTCGTTAGTTTAGTGTGTATTTGGGTCCTGGTTTTGAGTTCAGTCCTTGTTGGATCGTCTGTTTCGTTTGCCTGTCCTTGTACCACTGCACTAGTTGTTAAATAAATACATTTACCTGAACCTGCTGTCTGTGCGTTTGGGTCCAAACCCCTGTTCCCTGGTGTTTCCGGCACCAGCCGTGACAATAAAGAAATCATGGTTCGGGTTAAAAGAAGTTTGCTTCAAACGAGAGACCCCGGTCTCATATGTGAAAGTCCTGTGTTTGACCCACCCATCCTTATCCCTTGATCACTTTTATACTTTGTATTTTACTTAAATTACAGTCAAGGCAGATGGCCGCCCCGCTATATAAATCAAATCTGACTTGACTTAAATTACATAATTCTGAAATTAGCATATTTATTTTAGCCAAAACTCAACCAAATAGTTTTGGTGCCTAAAATGAACCAAACTGCAAAGTTGTCAGGTACCATGTTGTCGGCAACAGACACTCCTCCAAAAATATGATGAAAATATTAGGCTTGCTGCTGAAATACACTAATTTGTCTCAAAACAGAAACCACTGCTGTTAGCTAGTGTTCGGCTTAGTGGTTAAAGTCAGAAATCTTCAAATCCAGCACATAGGGCTTTGAAATAATTTCCTTCAAATTAAATTTAATATTGGGTAAATAAGTGTGTGTGTGATTTGTGTCTACCAGTTTTAAGGCCTGTGAAGCCGCCACGCCAATCTCCCCACCACAGCCGCCGCCAGCGCCCTCACCAGCCCATCCTGCCCCGCCTGGAGCGGGAGGAGAACCACAGAAACCTCCTGCCTCAGCCCTCACCTGGAAGTATGTTCTCCAACTCAGCTCACCCCATCTAAGCTAACCCTGACCCACTAAACGTTAAAAGTCATTCTCGTTTATTTCAGGAAATATGCCCGTTTGATGTCTTGCTCCTTGAGTTTCATCTTTTCAGTTTTTTAGCCTAGCCTAGCATAAAATCTTGAAGCATGGGGAAAACGGCTCGCCATATGCCCGAGCTATTGAAGGCAACAGTCTGAAAGCTTATTAAGACACAATGTCTAATTTTCTGTTTCTTAAGGTCAATATATAGAATACAGACATACGTAGAAGGTGTACATAACGCAGCTTTGGAGTTGTCCGAAAGAGCCTGGCTAACTCTGTTTCCTTCTGCTTCCACTAGCTATGCTAAACGCCTGGAGTTACTATTGTAGCCCGATGCTCAGACTGCCGTTTCATTTTCATTCCATTATTCTTCTGACACCATGTGTTCGCGTTAGTAGTTTTCTGTTCGGGACAAGTTAGGACTGTCAAAATACTTTCAGTCGACACAGAAGGAATTAGCAGCTAGCGGTTGCCGTTTGTCTTGTTAGTCGAAGAGAGTTGTGGACTGTACGTTGATTTACAACATCCTGTATTTGCTTTGTCGGTCTCATCCACACTATTTTTCGGGAAAGCAGCACTGTATCCAAGTCTCTTAAGACATCCATGTTCGGAAGTCTTTAATCAGCCTAACTCTCAGCAAGCATGCATATTTCCCAACATGTAAAGGTTGTAAGGTATGTAAGGTCTTAATATCATGACTGTATTTATGAGCCTCTTTCTGCTTGGTTTATTACGCAGGGCATTGTGGGAAATGTCAGCGGTTTAAAGGACGAAGGGAACGGAAGAGACAGTATTGCCAGAAGGACTTTGGTGAGTCTGAACCTTGTAGTTTTGCTGTTTCTAAATAGCTTGTGACAGAATGCTACTTCTGACATGTAAATGGAAATATTTAATTGAACTTTCTGTTTCCTGTTAGTTTTCCGGGGCAGAGTCCTCGGGAAGCTGTACAGAGGCGAGGAGACGCGCTATGACGTCCAGGTCATCTACACCTACCGGAACAGCTTCCGCCTGGAGCACCGGGAGTTCCTGTGGGTCCCTAACGTGTGTGACTGCCCCCACCTGGAGCAGGGAAAACAGTACATACTCATGGTGCGTCGTCACATTAACTATGAGCACACGCTAAACCGCATCCTGCTGGAGGAAGACAGCTACGTGGTGCCGTACAGACCCAGAGAGGACGAACTGCTGCGGCCGCTCGAAAGTCTCTGCAGCAACAGAGGACCCAAACGGCCCGCAGAACCGAGGGGATGAGCGTAGAGACAAACCCTGAGTGTGAGCGTGCGCTTTATTCACGCCCAATGTTTAATTTCTGGACCTTCAAAGCATCATCAGATGGTCGGATGAATTCCAGAGTGGCGTCACTGGAGGAAGATGACAGTTGGATCGTCGACGGACAGTTTCAGCCTCTTTTGAACCACCAAAAAGACGTATTTAAAAGCCGGACCAGCTTACTGTACCATAGAGAGCACTTTAGGTGGATGCTTGTGCCCACCTTTAAACACATACCAAAGAGAAGAACATTGACTGAAATGGCCTTTTTGTTATTGCTGTTTTCCCACAGCCATCATTCAATTTTATATATTGTATTTTCGTGTGTATGAAAAGGAACAATCCACCTCAAAACAGCTACGTAAATCTCACCAAACAGCCTTTTGACCTACGTTGTGCCAAATGACTTGATGTTACAACTCATCCAGATATTCACAGCAGCTCAGGAGATTTTATATAGCAGCAAATGTTTCAGTGATCTAAAAATATCAACCGCAAGTGTTTGGTTAAAGAGTCGTTCTAGTATGGCAAACCCCTTTAACATTTAATCAGTAGGGCTGACGAATAGTAATTTACCCATTTTGTTGTTTTTGGTGACAAACAGACCAACCAACCAACCAATAAACGGACACGGGTGAAAACATATCATTGATGGAGGTAAAAAGGATCGGGACCAGTGAAAATGTAATTCCCAATTGCAGATATCAATAATTGCATTTCCGATATATCAAAAAATATCATGTCGCCGTTCACTATTTTGGATATGTTGGCTTGGCATTCTAACTAGTCTAAAAGTGATTGTTGAGATCTAGAATTGCAGAATTAACGCTGCTGATTAAATGTTTAAAAAAAGGGGTTGCCATGTTTCTAGAGCTGCCTTAACATAAAGCTAAAGTATCATTAAATTGTTCATTATACAATTTATTGTCTTTATGTTGAAGGACATTGAGGAAATCATTTACAGTAAAGTTAAAACGGGAATTTTCTAAACAAAATATACCAGAATATAATGGAAAATCCTTCAACAACTTTAAATTAAATTCCAACAGATTGTTTTCACCCATCGTTATCTTTCTTTCACATGTAACTGCAGCTAAAAATTGGAGGTGGATTTCTCTTTAAGTTTGAACTCAAGATATAGTCACAATATATTTGCTTCACAATGTATTTATGTATATATATATATATATATAAAAAAAAAGCTGGTACCATTACACATTACCTGTGTGTCACTTGTTTAACATAGTGTCTGCGTTACTGCTTTGAGGTATTCATTTTTTTTATAGTGTGTTAAATCAGGTCTGCTTTATGTGAAAGAGATTATGAAATATACAGTATTTTAATGTGTGGCACTGATTAGCTACAAATATGCTAAAGTATAACTTGACTGTAATTGCTTTGCAGTCTGTTAAATAGCCAACTAACGTCTGTGCCTTGTGTTATGCTTTTGAAACTGTAAAATTGTTCGCTCAAACCTCATTTATATGTGCCAAACAAACGTTTTTCTACATTTGTCCATAGAGTATAAATGACTCACTCTTCCTAATGTAAACTTATTGTAGATGTTCACAGAAAACAAGCATTGTGATTGAATTTGGAAGTCATTTCCTGCTTTTTATCCCAAAGTTGAACAAACCAGACACAAGAACAGACACGTTTGTAAGAAAACATTGTATTTACAAAAAAAAAAAAAAAAGCTCCAGCCTACAACAAAGGAAACACTACATTAGATAACATAACTACACATTAAATGTTGCCCGAGCCAGATTACTGCTCATTAGCTGTGGTAAAGTCACCAGAGACACTCTCGGCTCGGTGTCCCCTCAGTAGCCGGGACAGACGTAGAAACCAGCCCCAGGTTTCCGTCTGAAGAATCGGAGGCTGTTTTATCCACAACACGGCTCACGACTACTTCATCTGAAGGCATGAGACAGAAAGCTTCTATCCCTTCTGCAAGTGACTTTTCAGGTTTTCTTTTCTTTATTTTTTGAGCACTCTTGGTTTCAATTTAACACATGCAAAGCAAAATGTAAACAAGGATCGATCTGGACATTTGTAATGAATTTAGGAGTGATGTTCTGTAAAGCAACGTTAACGCGAGCACGCAGCTTGTTCCTCTTTGTACGTCAAATGCAAAGTTTAGGAAATCTCTTGTGTTGAACTTTGAAGAACATCATCACATTCCTGTTTAGCTGCCTCTCGGTCGCTCCGGCAGACGCTCCGTCGCTGAGCATTTAAAAAATCAAACTTGTAAAAAAGATGCAGAGAAAAGTTACTGAAAGGGAATCTGTTATTTCCCACGATCACAAACTCATGAACAAATCTTTCTTTGGCTGTGGGCTGGACATAAGAACCAACCCTGAGGCTGGCTCATTCACAGGTATAAAGGACAAAGTTCAGAACTGAATTAAAATTGGTTTTGTCTGTACATTTTCTGGTTTGTAACTGTAAGCACTAAATGAAATAAAGTCCATGTTATTATTTTATGTAACGACAGTGTGACTTCTGTTCATCGCCACTCCAGCAGTTGATTTCAAATTGGAGTTTTAGTATAATTTGCAGGATTTAAACCTAAGTTCATTATTACACTTGGTTGAAATGTCTTCAACAGATGTTCAAGCAATAGTTAAATACTATCAGCCATAACTGGGAGTTGATTAGCTTTAATTTAGCATAAGGAGTGGGAATCATGAATTTATCATTTAGCCAGTTTTTTCCCAGTGGCCACTCACGGTATTGCAGCTAAAAATGCCCATGTTCCCCATAGACCACCATTATAAAAGAGACGACTGTAAAACTGTTGACAGGACACTTAGAACTGCAAACAAGGTCAATTATGATCCATGGAGGTTTTTATATTTTTATATTTTTTAAACTTTCCTCGAGCCGAGAAAAGATATTTAAAACTCTCTGACGTCATCACAATGTAAAGTCTATGGGCCGAGCTAGAACTTGTGGGCGGGGCCAGCGGGAGAAACACTACTGCGCATATTCAGTGGGCCGCTTCACCAGGAAGTAAACCAGGAAGCTCGAAAACTTTTTTTGGCGTATGCGCCAGGCGAGCAGTTTTCATTGGATTGAATAGGCGCCATCTTTGCCCGTATCTAGTTCTTCTACAGCTCGCCAGATTCTGTCCTAATCTAAAAGTTATGCAGCCTATGCCTGCATCTTTCCAGCTTTGAGAAAGATTTGTTCATGATCAAAACTATCGGCTGCCTGTCTAACGTCAGACGAGTGACAGGACTGTTGTTTAGTGCACATTCAAAGAATGAAAAACGTGATTGGGGACGTGTGCCTCTGTAGCGATATTACACCACGTATCTATAAATCCTCCTCTGTTATAGTATTAAAAATCTAAATACAGCCAACACTAAAATTAAAGAGTAAAAATTCATAAATGTATCCATCTTTACACCTACGTATTGTAATTCCCACATTATAGGGAGTGAGAGTTCACCCCCTCTGATCCCTTTGGCAATTCAAACTGTAAGTGTGTTACCAAACCTCAGTCAAGTCCTCGCTACTGGTTTCATTTCATGGTGTCCAGCCTGTGACATCAGGACTTCATGCAGTTCCTGACGTGTCAGCTGAGCAGTGAGCGCTCTGATTGGTCCTTCTCAGAGCACCGTGAGTCTTTGACACCTGACCCCTGTGACCTCCGCTCCTGAAACTCCCTTCCTGCGGAGGCACCGCAGGGGGGCGAAGTCACCTGACCTCTCGTCCGCGTCCCTCCTGCCCCCTCGCAGAGAGTGTCAGACGCTGACAGAGACGTGACGGCAGGACGCTGAGCGGCGTTTGATGCGCGAGCGGCGAGGTCTGGATTCGGACTGACAGCTGCACAGAGGGCCCAGCAGCAGCCAGAGGTAGAGGATGACACAGGCCCAGCAGGACGACATCTTCACCCAGAAGGTAGACCAGCTGCCGTGGGTGAAGGTGGTCTCCAACACTGCTGATTCGTAGCTGGAGGAGGACAACACAGTTTGACTCTTAAACTCTTTATCTTTGAAACAAGAATTGTTTTTGTTTTTTATTTGACTGTAGTCCTGCTCTCTGTTTAATTGCAGAATAAAGTGTGCTGTGTAGAGATAACAGTTGTTCAATCACTAAAGACCCTCCCCCATTCTCCCAAAAAGACCTGCTTTCAGCAAAACTCTCCACCCTATTGATTCTAAACATGAATGAGAACGTGATCTGTGTTTGGATGAAAACAGTAAGAGTGCTGAATGTGAAAGTAGGAAGTGCGGTTAACTAACCTGAACCAGTTAGTGAGGGTCATCATGACGTACAACGAGGCCAAGAAGAAGACAAAATGGAAGAAGAAGTAGCTGTACGCCACTCTCTGGGTCTCGTTGTGAATGACCTTCTGACAGCCTTTGTTCTCGTCGTCCATCACAAACTCCTCCTCGGCTGGAAGAGACAAATTTAGAAACGTCGCTCGTCAAAGCAAATAACGCTGAATCGATGTTTTCTCAAAGACTGTGAGGTTCCCTGTGGAGCTTTCTTGTGAACAAATAAAAGTTACTTTTAGGGTTTTGAGCACATTTCCTCCCTCGTGAAATGTGTGCAAAGCTGATTTATTATAAATCTTTAAATTTGTTGTTGTTTACATGCATGTTGATAGCATCAAAGCATTGCTCCATAGCTCTACTAATGGGCCAATCTCCACAGGGTGACTGTGAGGGATGTGCAATTTAAACCAAACTGAACACTTGAACAAACATCAGCGTGATAAGAACTACCTAAAATGACAGAAACCATCTTTGGGAAAAA
>JBBPCS010000130.1:8042572-8053928 GCA_037974645.1 Hollardia meadi
CACACACACACACACACACACACACACACACACACACACACACACACACACACACACACACACACACACACGTTTGCACAATAAAACAGTGAAAATAGCATGTTGTTTTTAGTCCCAAATGATGCTTCCTTAAACCTCTGCAGAACAGTGGCCACTGGATTTCTCTTCATTTCCCATGATTCTCTTGACTCATTTTCCTTAATGACATCATCATTAGGCGACCTGACTGAGAGGAATGGGACCACAAACAGGAAATATGTTTCCCAGACAAGGTATGATCTGTTTACTTCTTGTTTTAGTTTTGTGATAAAACTGACAGGTTTATCTAAGACATGTTAAAAAACATAGTGTAACAGTGACACAAATACAAGTTCAAGTTTTAAAAGTTTGACTTAAAGGAGATATGCTGCGTTTCTCAAGAAATCCCACGAAAAGACCCAAACCAAGGAGCTGATCCTAGCAGTGAGAGTCATGTTAGCAGCTCTGTGACAGTGCTGTGATGTTAGCCAAATGCTAACATCAGCATTTATCATCATAATCATTATTTAACATCATCACAGAATCAAACCCGATAGCCAATCCCTCTAACCTCAAATCACTTGTTACGTTGCAAACTGTGGTTGAAGGTAACTTAACTAAGTTTAAAATTAGTTGATATAATTAGTTAATATGTTAGCGTCTCTGTACGTAAACACAGCAGTGCTTGAGCTAAATGCTAACATCAGCATGCTCACATGCTCACATTGGCAATGTCAACGTGCTAATGTTTATCAGATATAATGTTTCCTGTGGTCATTATAGTTTAGCCCATTAGCATGTTAGCATGCTAATGTGGAAGTCATAGCTGTACGTGTAAATGCAGAGGATCAGTAGAGTTATTGTTCATCCTGAGGGTACAAATGGAGCAATATTTAACTCAAATCCACATAATGAACCTCCTGGTGGCGCTAAAGGAGAAGTCAGAGTATCACCAAAGTCAATAGGATTCATCTAAATGTCTGAAAACAACATTTCATGGCAATTCATCCAAAAGGTATTCAAATATTTCAGTTGTGCCATATCTTGTTTTTATAAAATATTAAAAACATGAATGAGCCACACTGTTGTACTGGGTGACATGTCCCTTCATTACCATGAACTCACACCACTGTAGTTTATTTTTTGACTCAATCCCACATCCTGCTGCCACAAATACTCACTATAGCACCAAGTGTGGATTAATCCACTGCTAAAAATAGTCCCTACCATAATATGCAGTGTTGTCTCCTGTTTGAGTAACATTTGCTTTTGGAGATTACTGAGCCTTTAAAAAAAAATGAAATTATATGTGACCCATTTTCCTTCTGTACTGAACGGGCTAGTTTTGATTCTTACTTTCTAGTAAATGTATTTACAGTTTAGGGACACTACATATAACACATACAAGTGTTTTCATCTGTTAACAATCATCACAGTTACTTTCAACTAGCCAACACCGAACCAAACTAACTCTCCAAAGGAGCTCCAAATAACGGACAATGAAAAATATACATTTCTTTCTAACAAGAAACTAAGATTAAAGCTAAAAGAGGTGAAACGCTGTGCAGCAAATACATTTTGTTATATTGAATGCATTTGTTTCACATCCTGACATCCCAGATTCTGACATGAGATTTTCATCTACCTGTGCAGTTCTGGGAGATTCACTTGTTCCTGGATGCTCAATGCAAAGACCTCAGTCATAATGAGTTTTTCACACACGGCCAAAAGTCCAACGCCCAAGATGCTGACTTTAAATTGCACTGTAGATGAACATGTGCTGTTGGTGAACAAAATAACACCAACACCATGGCAACATCACTCAATGACAGCACCAACTAAGGCCCCAAAACCTTGAATCAATACCTCTCTGACACAGCTTCAACAACAAAACAAATATTCTAAGCTTCATAAAGGAAGTATTTATTGCTGAATTAGATTGTGCAGCTGTTCCTGATTAAACAAAATCACCTTGAAGGAAATCAACCTGTACCAGTGATAAATACAGAGGTGGAAGGTGCTACGTCATTCTTCTTCTTCTGTTACATTTCAGAGGGAAATAATGTACTTTTAACCCCACTACATTTATTTGACAGCTATAGTTTCTGGTTTCTTTGCAGATTCTGAACAATTTATGATCAGTTTGTAAAATATGATGCATTGTTATAGACTTCCCAACAATATTTAGATTGTTTAAAAAAAAGAAGCTTTACCTCGACACAGCTACAACACGTTCATGCATTCGTGACAATAATCCTATAATATAATATGTAGTAATAGAATAATGCAGGGAGCCTTTCTGCATGAGGAGTACGTTAACTTGTGATACTGTAGGTCTAATTTTCTGATGTTTTTAAAAAAAAACTTTTACTTGAATTTTGAGAGCAAGATAAGTAATTGATTGTAATTGAGTACTTTTACATTGTGGTGTTACTACTTTTACTGAAATAAAAGACCTGAATACTTCTTCAAATGCTAAATATGTATCTTGCTAAGAAAATTGTTGCAATATTTCAGCATTTTAAATAATTAATTCCCCCTTTTAGTTGTTAATTAAATCAACTCCAGAGTTAATATGTAATCATCTATGAAAAACTACACTTTTGTCTTACAGTCAACACTAAACTGACACTGAACAAACCCTAAAAACGTCCACCTCCAGCTGCAGTCGCTGCCTGCTGTGCTGCATCAGCTCTCACCTGATAGGCCACCATGTTGAGGAAGTAGTTGTAGACGCCGGTGCGGTTCATCCCCTGAGTGGCCGACATTGTGCCTCTAAACTGCTTTTCCTCGGCCACCACGACTCTACATTTGGCCATGAACTTCCTACACAAACGGGTTTTCTCAGCGTGCCTGCAAAGACGGGATCCTCACATCTTCAAAGGGGCCAGAACACAACTTCCTCTAACTGGCCTGTTTGTCGGAAATGAAAATAAAAAAGTAAAACCACAAAGTCCAACAGGTTGAGCCTGCTCTCTCCTTATGCTGGATTAGCAGTGAATCTAGTCCGGCTGGGCTCCCTGCAACCAAGAGCCTCAGCATGAGCACCGGTTCAGCTGCTCTCAGTCCAGCCTCACAGGGGAATAGGTTGTTTTTTTGCCCATATCCTGCGTGCTTTGGCTCTGTGAATGTGTTGGGTGCTGCCAGAAAAGAGGGAGAGGTGGTGGCGAATGCCCGGTGCCCTCCCCCATCCTCCCCCTGTCCTACGCGGTCAGATTAGGCAGAGAGTCTGTGAGGGGAGGAGGGGTGAGGAGGAGGCGGAGGAGGTCGACAGGGACCATGTGTCAGTCCCATCTGTCCCTCTCTTCCCTTCCCCCAGCGCAGCGCAAACCTTGTACAATGGGATTGGGCAATACTGGAGTTTAATCCAGACGTAAAAAATTAAACAATTACCCCGTGTGATTTATAGATGCTCATGCCTGACACCTCACAGCCTCCCACCCGCGGACCCTCCAAGTCTGAGTCAGTGTGTCACTCACAGAAAGAGGCCACGTCCGTAATCCTAATAAGTTATCATGACTGCATTACGACCCAGAAACACTGAAGTAGGACGGACTGGACGCAGGGCTGTCTGTGATTGAATCAACAAAGGCCAGGCGCATTAGTAGATGTGCTCACAGCTTAATAACAAACAGGCCAATGGATTGTTTGGGGGCTCTAATGGAAGGCCGAAAAATATAATAAAATAAGAATAAAAGAATAAAAAACTGAGTTGCTGATATTTGAGCTTTTAATTCACTCTCATCATACAAGGTCAGCTGATAACATTCATTTTTTTCCACATTAGATTTCAAGGTCCAGTTTTTTGGAATAGATTACATGGAAAACATTAGAAATGGATCTTTCCTGAGGCTCTGGAATGTTTGCAACTCCAATTATTTATTTTTTTTCCCCACAGCCTTGCTTTTATTTAGGTCTGTCTATGTCTCTCTTATATATATTTTTTAATTTCTGTTGTTTGTTCAAAGTTAGAACTTTTCTTTGTGTGCTCTGTTTTGAACATTTTCTGTGCAAATAAAAGGAATAAATACATTTTGAAAAAAGTTTAAAGACCATATATCAGATATGTCAATTCTAATATTCATAATAGACCGTGACATAGTTAAATATGTAAGAATGAGAGGCAGTTAATAATCACTTTATATTGCCAATGTTTGAACAGATTGAAACATAACTTGAAAGATTGAGACCTTTAACAGCCTGTGGACTGATTTCTATGTAAAGGAATTTGGAAAAGGAATTTTTCCAGGAAAATTCAAGGGATGTGGTGGCGTTTATGTGCGCTCCCAAGGGCCTTGCCTCTCTTCCAGTACCGACAGTCCCAACAGTGTGCAGCTAGCTAGCGTTAGCTTAGGAGTGGAGTTCGCTAATGTCAACGAACGGCCGGTGATCTATCAATATATGCTACCTATCGAGGATGTGCTACCTATCACATCTCAATAGGTAGGTTAGGGTTAGGGGTAAGGGGCAGGTTGCGTTCAGGTGGCATTTTTTTTGACAAGGCAGCATAAATTTTCAGAACACCGGCACCCACCACAACACAGAGTCCAACACAGAGTCCAAAGCTAACATTACTAAAGCATGTCAAATATATTGTGATATTGTGGTTTTAGCTGGTTAGCTAATGTTATTTTGCTCAAGCAGACATATTGCTAGCTAGCTAACATAGCAAGCAACAGGATGCTGACTGCAAGTGCCACATGACGCTAAACAGGGTTCCCCTTAATATAGTTACTTAATTTTAGTGACATTTATTGATAAGCTGTTATTAATTAGGCCCCTACATGTTTTGCAGTTATCTTATTTGAATTTGTAAGCATTTGTCTGCTGTTTGGAGCTGGATACATGTTAAAGACAGGCAGTAGAAACAATATTTTCTGTATGGCACAGGCAGCAGTGAGATGAAATGACGTGTGGATGGTATCTGGTAAAAAGCGCTGAGTGCATGAGGAGAGGGTCAGATTAGATTTGGGTTGTGTGCAGGGCGGAGCACGGGGATAATCCCGTCGTCGTTCAGCCCTCTCCTCTCAGTCAGGATGACCTTCACCAGCCCAGACAGGACATTCTCTTTCTGAGCCGCCACAGACCGGCGTCACTGAGCCAGAGAATGTCCAGAAGCTGCAGTGATTTGTCACTTTACTGCATCTCACCTGGTAACACACTTTATCCTACATACAATTATAATATGAGCCCAGTGTCCTCTGCACCACAGCGTCTTTCTCTCAGACCTGTTGAATTTACAGTAGATTACTCTCTTCAGTAAACAGGTCGTGCACAACAGTTAACCCACTGCACCGACCGATTTCCAATCAGAAGCATGGCTGTTCTTTTTTTTTTTCTCAGAGAGCTTAAACAGTTCTAAACTGAGTTTTTAAAATATATTTCACACATACATGCAGGCTCACTGTCACCTCAATTTAATCGCAAAACAAAACAGAACACTCCTCCAAACAGCAGTAAAGTTCCCCCCCCCCCCCCCCCAAAAAAAAAAATTCTAAACTACACTACCCATAAGTCTCTTGGGCAGAATTTGTTAATGAAGCAAAAACATGATAAGACATTGAGTATGTTTGTTTCTTTTAAAGTAAATTGTTATTTATCAATGCCAACAATACTTCAACCAATCTGACACATGCAGAAGAATGTAAAAAATGTCATCTTTTATGAATATTAATCAATTAAAAATGTATAAATGTATTTAGAAATATGTTTTAAGTATTATATATAGCAAAAAAGATTGGGTTTGGCTCACTGCAAAGAAACTTCAGTAAATCATTAACTTTCTAACGTATAGGTTCACTTTATTAACATTAGTATGTCTGTAAAAATGGAACTAAATTCTTGATCTAATCAATGGATGACATGTTGTACGTATTATTTGGTTTGGTAGGTTTTCTGTAAAAATGACACTTTACAGTGAAATGTGCATTTGCATCTGTCTGTTCTGTTATTGATGGTTTGAAAAGAAAAGTAAAATTAGCTTAAAAGATCAAGAGGCAGCAAGTGATGACAGAAATGATCCAGAGAAGCTGAGTTGCCACATTTGGATGCTGATGTTTCTCTGCAGCCTAAATGCTTTAGCTGGGTGAGTTGTTGTTAGGATTGATTCTCTTTACATGCATGTTGGGGAAAAAAAGCAGCCCGTGCCAAAATCTTGCACTGTAATTCTTCAGAGGAGCCAAAGACTGTCAAGGTTTACTTTCTAAGAACTGAGTAAGAAAGAGGCTAAATAGGGGGAAACGTCAGCTCGGTTCAGACTCCGTTAAGAAGCTTGGACTTACAAACCTAGTGAATGAACTCTCTCCGCAAAACAGTTGTAGGATTATTAGTCTGAGGAGCTGATGAAGGCAGAGGAGCAGCTAGAAGGACAAGGCGGCATGTGCACAGGAGGCACCTCCACACACAAACACCCACAGCTAGAAACACACTGTCACATATTATTTTATATTCATTTAACCTCTGCTATTACTAATATTTTGTTTAACATGGCTTTCCAAAATAAAAAGTTTAACAAAAAAATCCTGAAAAGGGCCTGGAAGCACATCTACTCGGCGCGCCCACCTCCGCTTCTTGCGCTAGGTTGACCGCTAAAAGAGCAGCGCGCTTCAGGATGGCTCATAATGGAGGTTCAGCCATAATGTTGCATGTTGAGACTCAGATGAGGAGACTGTTGTGCACCAAAATCCACAACTAGCAGACGTATTACAATGCTAAGTGTAGTTAGCATCTTTTGTTTATGTTGTTTGTTAGCTTGTAACTTGCAGTGGCTGACACAGCGTTAGTGGTTGTGAAACGTACAATAATATCTGCTACGATGTTACAGTGTGTTCACATCTTGACAGCCAACCAAGTCTTCCTGGGAACTGGCTCATTGGCAGTCGTAGTATTTGCAAATTAGACAGTGATTGGTTTTTGTGTTTGTGACGTACTAAATCTAGCTTGCCCGGTTTGAATCTCATATTTTTAGGAAGTGCACAGACATCTCCCCCTTCAGAGGAATGTGAAAACACTTCTCTGGTGACAAACTTTGGTCACAAGTCAGTATAGTCCAAGTCATACATTTTATGGTATAGAAACATAAGAAAAATAGATTTTTGAGTAAAGTTACATATGAAGCAAGACCTACATATAAGGTTCAAATATAAAGCCAGCATCAAGTATTTTTTCATGAGTCATCGCACTTAAAGATACTACATACTAGTTTTTAGACATGTTTGTATTGGCTCAGGGGATGGCAGTGTTGGTCAGTCAGTCCAGCACTTTGACCTAAACTGAAATATCTAAACTACTGGATGTATTACTGTGACAGATATTCATGTACCCCAGAGGATGAATCCCACTGACTTTGGTGATCACCTGACTTTTCTTCCAGTGCCACCATGAGGTTGACATTTGTTGTTTTAAGTGAAAAGTATGAACAACTAATTGTATTATTTGTCATGAAAGTTGGTAATTTCCCCTGCGGGATGAACTGTAACATTGGCGATCCTTGGTTTATGACTAAATACATTCATACCTCAGCTGTACTTTGTGTTTAGTGCTGACTAGCATGCTAACATGCTAAAATCAAATGGTGAACATGGTAAACATCAGACTGCTAAACATTAGCATGTTAGCATTGTCAATGTGAGCAAGCTCGAAGCTTTGTGAGATGCTAGCATGGCTGCTGACTTTTAGTCTTGCTTGCACTTAAGTGAAGTGGCAGCTAACATGAAAAAGATGCTGTGTGTGGTAAATAATGTAATATTTATCTCGTAAACACGCCCTCCGCCTGAATCGACAATTAAACCAGTGGCTCCTAAACTTTTTCACATCAAGGACCTTTAAACTGACACTAATTAGACGTCGGACCCCTATTTGATAAGATTTTGTCCCAGGGTCCCATCTGGTAAGAATTTGGCTTTTAGATATTTTATTACAGAAAGTTTGTGATAATTACCAAAAATTCTGTCACTTAACTTTTGGATGGAATTCGAGTAAAAATAAATTATTCCCCTTTTTGCTGGGGAGCCCCTGGAACCTCCTCAGGGACCCCTGGGGGTGCCTAGACCCCACTTTTGGAAACAAACCATATACGTATATTGTGACAAATTTTACAATAACATCCACACAAGCTTAAAAACACTCTTTTAAAAAAAAAATTATATTTCTTTATCTCAGTTTGGATTATTCCCTCCACCATGAGCGCATGTAAACCAGTAAGTCCCAGTGATAAACACGTGTTGGACTGAGTGGTCCAAGCAGCCGCGGTCCGGCATTCCTGGGGGCCCCTTTCACTCTTACATAATTACTGCTGCCTTGTGGGAGAGGAGGAAGTGCCAAAGAGAACAAACAAAAGCAAATAAGTGGATGCAAATCACCGCTTGAGTGAAAGCGCTCAATCTATGGCTTCAGCAGGCTTGCGCAATAACAGTTGGCTGAAATCCAAGCTTGTTTACAAAAAAAGGACAAGAAAAATTAGTCATTCATTACTCATTTAGGACTCTTTTTTGAGGAAAACTAATGGTTTTTGACCAACCTGTTCTTAGTTTTAGGTAAACAAAAACCTGGATGGTGTAAATAATTCACACATTTCTGCAAGCATAAAGAGTTGTCCTCCCCATAGAAACACAATGTACCCATTCATAACTGTGACATGACTGAGTGCACAACCTGCTCGTATTCTGAGGAATTTGACTGAGGACAGACTATTAAAAGAGTCCAGAAAGATTTGCTCCACATTCATTAACTCACATATTAATGGGTGAAAATGGAAAGAAGCTCATGATGTTATTGGTCTGACACCAAAACGTTACAGTTTTTTTTATCTCTGCTTATTTCATGATTAAAAGTGTGTGGACACCCCTGTCTACATATTTTATGTACTTTTTGTGTGGCGAGGGGAAATTTCATACAGCAAACTGTAGGGGCCTACAATTCTATTCTATACCAGTGGTTCCCAACCTTTGTGGATTAAAAGTATCCCGTATTTTACAAGAAAAGAGCAAAAATTAGAGAAAAGTCAGGAAAAAAATAACAGTATATTTATCTTGAGACCCCTTGGGTTGGGAATCCCTGGTCTAGACAACAGTAAGCTTCCAACTTTGTACCAACAATGGCTGTCCCTTTCCAACATGAATATTCATCATGCACAAAGCCAACTCCATAAAGAAATGGTTTTCCCAGTTTGGTATGGATGAACTTGACTGGTCTGCACAGAGCCCTGGCCTCAAATACATCCAACACCTTTGGAATGAAATGGAACGGTGACTGAGCCAGACCTTATGACCCAACATCATCATCATTGACTTAAAAAATGCTCTTGTGTCTGAATGGGAGCAAATTGCAGCCAGATTCAACATCTAGTGGAAAGACTGTCACTAGAAGAATAGAAGCTGTTATAGCAGCACATCTGAATATATATTGCACAGTGTAATGGCTAAAGACAAATGACCCCATCTGCGTTCAGATTGGTTCCCTGTAAGCCTCGATTTCACTATCCTATTCATGCGACCACCAGGCTTGATTTTTTTGCTGAATAATCTAAGTTCGTTTTTGGGGCACAAAGGAAGCAGTTATAAATGATCAGTCATCCTACACCTAGGTGTTAAATCTAATTTTCTATAAGATATCATATTTTGAAAATATAACGGACCATTTTTAGGTAAACCCTCTTACATGCACATGCATACCTTCTTATGTGATTTGTACCTTTGCATATTTTTTCCCCATCTTGAAAGATCATGCTTTTATCATCTCAACAACAGTTGCATCCTACAGAGCCTCACCTGAGCCCGCAGCCCGCGTCCTGACATCATGAGGCGATGACAGCTCCAAACAGTGACACGGCCATCAGTCATACAGCAGGATGAAGGGGTTGGTGTGATGACAGCGACGGCTCTCCGGCCCCGGCGCCATTCCTCCTGCCGCTGGCGACCGCACACATCACCTGAAGGACGAACCAGCGAAACCAGACGACACTGGTGAGGTTTTCAGTCCTGCTCAGACACAAGCAGGTTTCTCTTTCCTTTAATCTGATTATTGGTGGATGGATTGAAAAAGCTCAAGCACACCAAAGGACTGGAAAAGTCTGGAGACAGAGGAAATCTGTCGCAGTGATTGAAGGGCTATTTGTATTCAAGTACAAGTAAACCTCTTACAGCAGACAGGAATAGAACGAGGAGGAGCAAAGAGTGATTTAGTTAAAAGTGCACATAATCCAGTTATAAATAAATAAAAACAACACATTAGATCAATCAGACGTATATTGTCTTAAACCAACTAATTAATATCAAATCAAAACATAAATGTTATTCAGTTGTCTGATAAAGAAGGAACAAAATATTTGTACTTCGATTGCAATTGTAACTCACAAAATGCACCTCCAGGAAATACCTCATGTATGTCTTTGAGGGATTCATTTTCTCCGGTGCTGTTTAAGGTTGCAGATACAATAAAATCGCTGTGGGGAAATCTGTCAGAAATATTCCTGGACTTCCTGGGGAAACATCTCTCGAATGTAGAAAGCGTCCTCCACGCTGCTATTAGTTTACATTCATTTCAGTATGACATGAAAATCAACGTGCAGAATATTGAAATTGATCTGCTTTTATTGTTGTCGAGGCTGGATTACCAATCTGGCAAAGCAGACAACCGCCTCAGAGCCTCAGGTTCACTGTGTCAACTTTACAGTAATTTGATTACGTAATTGTTTTTAGCACCACTATAGGATCATACCAATTAAGGTGGATCCTGAATTATTACACATTCTTGTGTGAATGTGTCAGAATCAGATTTTAACAAATTTATCATTTCAGTTTATGTTGTGCTCACATTGTGCAGATTCCTAAATAAAGTTGCATTTCAAGAGGCCATATTATGCATTTTGGGGTTTTCCATTACCTTTAATGCGTTACATATCCTTCTCTGCATGTACAAGGTCTGCTATGTTGAAAAGTCCATGGCCAAGGGAGCTCCTTACTCCCACAGAAAACACTGCCCCTGAAGTGCCTGAAACGCCTCATCAACAGTTAAGCCTTTACTTCCGTGACTTTGTTACATCACTATGTCACACTAGTCTGGCACGCCCTTGGGACTTACCAGAGAAGAAAAGAAGACCAGACAAAGAACTAATACAATAGTTAGAGATTTATTTTTCCACAATTTAACACAATCTCCAGTGGTCTTAGTGAAATGTCTTTGACATGCTTTGGTCAAAATACAATAAGGATCAATCACCCTCACCATGTCTAAACCATAAACTGTATAAATAAAAATGGACGGAGCCGTTGTGAAGCCTCAGTTTGGTGGCTCTGGTCGTCGCCATCTTGGCAGTGACTGACTCCGCCTAACTTCTGCT
>JBBPCS010000130.1:8054028-8080273 GCA_037974645.1 Hollardia meadi
AATAATTATTTTTGATAATTATTAATTATTTCCGATAGCCAAATTTAATCTATTAGTTGTCACCTTGTGTCCCAACACACTGTATGAACCTGGACTGTGTATGACCTTCTGGATGTGGAGAACACAGAACATTAATTAACACAAGATTCTGACCGATTCTGTCAGCGTGTCAGGAGATTTAGCTGTTGTGCCTCGTCCGTAATGTGCACACCATCTTTCTTAATGGGGAGACGCTTTACCCTATTTCACCCACCATTAATCCTTCCACTATTAATCCGTTAATTTCTATGACCCAGCCTGCCCAGTCCGCAGATTAACTGCATTGTCTGCGGATATAACTGATCTGAGAATCACTTGTGTGTATATATAGTCTCATTACTGATTGAAAGTGACATAGACATATTAGAAATTGAAAAAGGAAAAGAGCATTGATAGATACTTGGTATTGTCCAAAATCCTGAGTTTGAAGAGAAAATTAAACCTGTGCATCCCTACTATCCTATGTAAGTTAATGTGACTTACTTTGAGCAATGTAAGCTTTGTGTATGAGGCCTGGCAGCACATGACCATCCTCAATGCTAAAGTTGTCATGAGGTCCAAACACATTAGTGGGAATCACAGCTGTATAGCAATGCCCGTGTTGCTGGAAATACGCCCTGTGAAACATACACACACTTTAACAGACAGTTCTTATTCATGTGATATTGTGAATTTACTATCAAAAAAACAGCTGAGTTCCTACCTGTTATGAATGTCAATCATTCTCTTTGCATAGGCATAGCCAAAGTTCGACTCATGAGGTGGGCCGTTATGGATCTTGGGTGCAGAAGTAAAGTTAAGTTAGTCGCCATTTACAAATCTACAGACACATGCCAGCTAACAGTAGACACATATGGTAATTTTACCATGGTCTCATCAATAGGGTAGGTGGTCTTATCAGGAAAGATGCAGGTGGATAGGCAGGAAACAACCCTGGTGGTGCCAACTGCATGTGCTGCCTGCAGCACGTTATCATTGATGTAGATATTGTTTCTCTGGAGGAGACAGAGACATCAGTGGCAACAAACACACATCTGAGAAAACAACATAAAAAACATTCTTTTACCCAACAAATTCTACTTTCAAAACATGTCTATCAACCTTTTAAAACATCTGAGCTAAATTATTTACAATATAGCAGAAATGCAACTTTCTCATACCCAAAAGTCCAGGTTGTACTTAATGTTCTTGAAAAGTCCCCCAACCATTGCAGCTAGGTGAATGACATGGGTTGGCCGATGTTTTTCAAACACTGCCAGTGTCTCCTCCATGTTCCTGAGGAGAGGCCACAATAACACAGATTGAGGAAAGTGCAGAGGCAGCCTCTGAATTGTGTGTATTAGTACCAAAACACGTGTTTGCATATTATTAGTAGTTAGAAGTAGTACGCTCTTACATGAGGTTGGCATCTTTGGAGGAGAGAAATATCCATTCTTCCCCCTCCTTGGCTCCCCCTTCCTCTTTGATTACATGTTGCATGGCCCTCCCAACCAAACCGGATCCTCCTGTCACCAACACCCTCAATGGAGGGGTATGTTTGCCCTGACAGCTCATCTAGGAAAGCAAGATAGCAAACCAGTTACTGAGGAATAAGCATAACACAAATAAAGCAAGATGAGTGTTGGCACGACAGGGAGGCGTTACTTCATGACACAAAGGAGCACATAATATGACATGGAATAATACGTGACATCCTTTATAAGTGGATGTGTTACAGCTCTATTTTGTTCGCACTGCTTGTAGTAGCCACGTCATTCAGCTGTTCAGCTCAGTGGATTTATATTATTTTTACAAGCTCGAAGAATTTTATTAACTAGCAAAACAAATAAGCGTTTGTCCATTTTTTGTCCAGCCTCGGAGGACAAAATATATCAAGCCAAACTCAAATAATTAACACTATTCAACTTACTGTAGCTAATTTAGTTAGCTTAACTCTATTTTCGGGTAATGCAGAATAAAACGGTATCCCAAGGCCAACTTGTTTGTTATTGCCTGCTTGTCATAACAGGTGACCAGTCCGTGTTGTGACGTGCAAAGCCAACTAGACAAGCTAACGTTGTTAGCCAAAGTTTACGTTAGCTAGCAGGTAGCCGCTGCCACATTCATTCAGTTCAGCGAATGTTATATTAATGTTGCTAGATAAACTAAAGCAGTATGTTTCAACAATATCGCAAGCAAGTTACATAACAGTGTTTCCTTTTCCAACAAATTATGCGCTAACAGTAAAATAACTCTTGTATACAAATGTATGTAAAGTAATTGCTTCTCACCCTTAGCTGGAAACTACGAAGACTGGATGAAACGAGCCGGGGTTTGGATTCAAGAGAGAATGTAAAACTCAACTTCCGGTCACAACTTTCAAAATAAAGTTGTATTTACGAACAGCTGAAGAGTTTTCATGGCTCAAACATAGACTGTGGTTCAAATAGATGTCGTGAAACATTTGAATTATTATAAAAGTGGAAAGACATAACACATGTATCTAAATTTTTTATCAATATTTATTTTTCTCACAGCATCTTGATACAATTTCTAACTTTTGCTTTTATATCTAAAGGACCTTCCCACTGGTAACCAACGCTGCAAGATTTTTTTCTGAATAGGGTCTACGGTTATCTGCTTAGACACTAGATACTCAGAGTGAGATGAAATTGGTTTTAGGTTGGATATTCGACAGACATTCAGGTTCCAGCAGTATCTTGCTTTGGATTCTTTTCAATAGCTTCCAGGTCATGTGACCCAAGGACTCCAAATCAATACATATTATACTACTACACTGGACAAATGAGACACACCTCTTTATTTTTGAAATTTGTGCTTTTTGTATTTTATATTAATATTTTTATGGAAAAATTGGCAATATTTTTCAATAGCTTCCAGGTCATGTGACCCAAGGATTCCAAATCAATACCAAATTATACTACTACACTGGACAAATGAGACACCCCTCTTTATATTTGATATTTGTGCTTTTTGTATTTTATATTAATATTTTTATGGAAAAATCAGCAATTTTTCCATAAAAAAATTTAGACATAACGGGACCGGGAGGGGGACAGGGGCCTGGGGGGCCTACGCTGTCCCCATGCAGAGGGCTCGTCCACTTGTAGGGGGGCTGTTCTCCTCCGGCCTGCCCCCCTCCCGGTGGTGGCGGGGCGGTGCCGGCTTCGGGCTCCCCTGTCGCTGCTGCAGCCGTGGGGCCGTCTGGTGCTTGGGCCAGTGGGTGGGTGCCTCTTGGCTGTGGTGCTCGGGCAGCGTCCCTGTCCTTGTATGGGCAGCGCTCCTTCTAGGTGCATGGTGGGTCCTTCTGGGAGATGGGTGTAGGGGTGGCCCCCTCCTGGTCCCGTTATGTCTCACTACATACACCCTTAGGACCTTGGGGGTGGGCTTATGACGGTGGACGGATGGAGGGTGGGGTTACTTCATTGTGACCTCACCCCCCGCCTCGTCTGCACGACTGACCACCCCCCAGTTTTAATTGCACAACAGACATTGAGGGCTTGGGGGGCAGGTGGTGCATGTTGAGAGGCCCCACTGTCTACCAGCAGTGGGGTGTCCGTGCCCCAACTGTCCCCCCAATTTTAATTGCAGCACCTTAGTTAACCATATAACCTCATATCCACCCTACTACACATACACACATCATCCCACGCACTCAAGTCAACACAATAACATGTGCACAGACGGGCCGGGGGCGAGGGGAGGCGTGATGGGGGGGACTTCCTACGCCCCCTGTCGCTTTCCCACCAGGGGCGGAGTAGGGGTCTGCAGCCCGGGGGAGAAACGTCGGCTCTGCCCTTGGGGTGCCACCGGTTGCCCCGGGGTGGTGGCCTGCCTTCCTTCAGCTGGGGGGTCCGGGGGAGCTCTGCTACCGGCTGGGCTGCTGCCTTGCGGTGTGCTGGCGGGGGTCCGGGTGGGAGGAGGGGGTGGGCACTGGGCACCTGGGGGGGGCTCTGGCCTCTCCGCTGTGTGGCGGGCCCCTCGCTGGGGGTCTGGGTGGGTCTCGGGCACACGGGGTCTCGGGCTAAACTCCTCCCTTGCAGAGCAAATCTGCCTGGCACTAGAGGGCATCCAGATCTCTCATACTGCATGTCTATGTTGCTGGACAGGACCTGGATTTTGCCAGAAATATTAAAATAAAATACAAAAAGCACAAATTTCAAAAATAAAGAGGTGTGTCTCATTTGTCCAGTGTATGAGTGTAATTTGGTGTTGATTTGGAATTCTTGGGTCACATGACCTGGACGCTATTGAAAAGAATCCATAGCAAGATACTGCTGGAACCTGAATATCCAACCTAAAACCAATTTCACCTAACTGGCTCAGCTTCATTTTGCTTGGCTGGCTGCCACCTGGCTCCCTCCGGCTGCGTCGTAATATGACTGGAATGCGTAATTAGCAAATGTCAGTGATGTTATTACAGGACATCGATTAAATACACAATTGAATGTTGTCCAAAACCTATTAAAAACACATTAATGACACGCGCACACACACTGGGCCCAGCTGACAGTAAGAAAAATATAGCACTGAAAAGAATAACAGTTATCAAACAATTCCAACACAAAATGAGTGTATTTCAGCCTGCAAACCCTTCTTTCTATATGTGTTCCATATCTGTAGTGTCATTAAATAGTTCATTTCCAATAGAGGATCCTGTTTGTGTTGTGACCAATAGAAAGCATGTTGTGTGTGTTTGTTTTTTGGAGCGATTGTCCCAGATTTCATCCTCACTCTCTTATCTTCCTCTCACACAGCTGCCGGGGAAGAAGGACCTCTTCATTGAGGCAGACTTGATGAGCCCGCTGGATCGTATTGCGAGTGTGTCAACGCTAAAGGTGAACTTCATGAGCTGCAACTCCTCTGACTCTTGAGAAAGTCTCGAGAAGACGTGCAGCTCCGATATCTTTATTCATTTTTTTTACAGCAACATGAAGTCGACAAACTCTACAAAGTGGAATACAAACCTATTATCAGCACCTCAGATCAGTGAGCCCTGCACCCTGCAAACACCTAACCTATCCATTTACACACACACACACACACACACACACACACACACACACACACACACCTGATATGACAACGTGGCATTACTCTCTCATAGGCTCTGCTTTCTGATCCGACCGAGAATACAAACTGTGAAATGGATATGTGGTGAGTAGAGTTAACGGATTTCTTTTTTTTAATGAAGGCTCAATAATAAAGTATCATTATTAACCTTCTCATAAATCTTTTAATGAAAACTGAAACAATAAAAGATAGAGAAACAGGCGGACGGACAAACAGACAGATAGATAAGTTAGGTAGAAGGGATCGACCAATGTTCAACGACCAATTAATAGTCATCAAGGAGATCGATAACTGATATTTGGGACTGTTATAAATTTCCATTAACAATAAAAATCTTGGTATCAAACAGAGCTGCCAGATTAGTAATCGATTAGTCAATCGACCGAAAATTAGTTGCTTACTATTTGGATAACTGATTGATCGTTTCAGTCACTTTTCCAGCACAAATGTCAAACATTTGCTGGTTGCAGCTTCTTCAGTGTCATTTCTGACAGTAACTGAAGAGTCTTTGGGTTTTGGATTGTTGGATGGACAAAAAGAAAAAAAAAGCAGTATGATGATGTCACTTCTGGCTCTGGGAAATTGTGACAAGAATTTTTTCACAATTTTTTTTGATATTTTATAGACAAAACAATGAATCAATTAATTGGGAAATGAGCAGCCGATGAATCGATGATGAAACTAATAGTTGGTGGGAGCCCTAGTGTCAAAGTTTACAATAACCACTGATGGAATGTACAGTACAGTACGCTCAAGTACGAGTTTTGAGGTACTTTACTCGAGTATTTTTTATTTTCTGCTACTTCATACTTCCACTGAGCACTATTATATCTTACTGCTAATATGAACCGTTATTTTAAAAATTAATTTATCTGATCAACATTTGGACAAAACATTTTTAAAATTAAATTCGGGTTTAATATAAAACGGGTTGGATTGTTTTGAATGAGGTATATTCCTTCCTGTTCCAGATGTGGCCAATGCAGACAAGGCAGCAGGAAAATACCGCAGATATAAGATCATCTTCACCCCTCAGAAGGTACATCCCGCCCTGCTGTTGTGTACAGACTTTGTTTTGGATCAAGTTGTTGATGTTTACCTGCTGTGTCGCTCAGTTCTATGCGTGTGAGGCGGTGCTGGAGGAGCAGGGGATCTTTGGTGGTAAATACGCATTCTTTCCTCTTCACTTTACGTTTTATTAGCGACGATCAGGTGAAAGGAAGTGTTGAACTTGTTTTTCGGCTTCTCACAGATGTGACCACCAATGATTGGGCTTTCTACCTTCTTCCACTGGACGATGACGTCATCAGTCTGGAGCTGCCAGAGTTCTTCCGAGACAACTTCCTGGTAGATAACGTGCACGGGGGCTGAGATAGAGCTGAAACGACTTGTCTGCTAATTATTTGGCCAATTAACATAATAATAATAATCGTTTTGACAATAAATTATTCTTATTTGTTTCAGAAAAAGTTCCATAAAATTCGTTGGTTCAAACTTTTATCATATGAATATTTGCTGGGTTTCTTAGTCTTCTATTATTATAAACTGAATATCTTCAGATAAAACAAGCAATTTAAATATGACAACTTGGGCTCCGGGAAAATGTGATCAGAGTTTTTTTTCACTATTTTCTGACATTTAAAAGAATTGATAAAGAAAATAATTATTAGTTGCAGCCTAGTCTCAAAGTCCCACCTATTAAATTCCAAATATTTAAAGCCTGATTAATAAATCAGTATGGAAGAGGAAAAAAAACAATAATGGACATTCACTGTTGGTCAGATGTTAGAAAAAGAAGCTGGACACTCTGTAGTCTGTGACTGAGTCAATCAAAATGGCTCTAAATGCTCCCTTTTAATAAGAATTCTGCTGCAGCTTGTGATGCAAACCAGGGCTGCAACTAATCATTATTTTCATAGTGAGTCATTTAGTATATTAATACCAGAAAATTGTGGAAGAAAAGGTGAGACAAATCTGCAAGCTCATGTTTGTGTGGTCACCCTCCCTCCGTCCTGGTTTGTGACGGGCCAATCACAGCCGTTGATCTAATACGGGGCGGGTTTGATGCGATGACTGACCGGTCGTTTCTGTGGCTCTGATTGGTTGTTAAGTCTATCCGAATGCGTCCTGAGGCCTTTTGGCTCTGCGCCTGCTGATGACGCCCCGTGGAAATGGAAAATGAATTGTTGACATTCCAGACTAACACACATTTGTGAATTAATCTGGCGATTTGAGGGTAGAGAAATTGCAAGTGATTAATCGTTTCAGCACTGATGGTAATTTGAAACCCTGTATAGTGTAATTGGAGTATGAAGTGCCAGAACAGGTGCATCGGGTTGTGTTTGATCCCACAGGCGGGGGACCAGCGGTGGGTGAGGACGGCCGGCAGCGCTCTGCACCTCCTTCACTCCCTCTACGGCCCCTTCTCAAAGGTCTACGGGATTGGACGATGTTCCAAGGTGCAGAACGTTCAGCCGTCATGTCGTCTAGTTAAACTTTTCACATCCGCTGGGAAGTGTTTTTTGTTTTGTTTTTTCCTTTGTCTTAACTGCCGTGATTTCTGTCCGGTGCCAGATAGCGTACGAGTCGTGGAGGGAGCAGGTCGAAGAGGGAGAACAGAAAACTCGTCATGCTGAAATAGGAAAAGTCTTTCTCATCGACAGAGGTGAGAAGCAGCCATGTATCCTCCTGTCAGTGGATGAGCTGTGCTTTCTTCCCCCCCCCACCCCACTAACATGTGTCACTGTCTTTGCAGATGTGGACTTTGTCACTCCTCTGTGCTCACAGGTTGTCTATGAAGGACTCGTGGATGATATATTTAGAATCAAATGTGGTGGGTATTAATCCAAGCCAACATGTGTTGAGGAGTAGAACAGACATAACTGGGTTACTCTGCTGCGTCTCAGCTGGTTTAACAGTCCCGTCCTGCTCTGTGATCACAACACAACATTTTAACAAAGCTGGACGTGTCTGTCCGCAGCTAATCCTGCACATTCATGACCGTATGCTCAAGGACCTCTCGTGGTTGTGCTGATTCACAATTATTGAAAAACCTATTTTATTCACTGCTGTGTTTTGTGCAGCTGTTATATTCTGCCGACTCAATCCTCTTAACTGTACAGTTGGGGGTCACAAGTGATCAACGACTGCTTCAGTTTTCGGAATCTTGTTTTAATATCAATACTCTTGAGTGTCACGTCCCATCAGCACCGATTAATCGGTCTGCCTCTATTTTAAAACATAAAAGATTAATTAAACCTCCCAGTTGTGTAATGATGCCAATGTTTCTGCTCGTGTGTCGATGCATCGTCTCATCGCGGCATCTGTTCTGCAGGATGTGTGGAGTTCGGACCTGATGTCACCTCCTCTGACAAAAGTTTGAAAGTCATGCTGAACTCTCAGGACAAGGTGGGTTAGACCCTCTATCATCATGACTTTAAGCTCAACGTCTGTCTGAACTCTCTTGTCGCATTCTAGGTCTTCAACGAAATCAGGAACGAGCATTTCTCCAACGTCTTTGGCTTTCTGAGTCAGAAAGCCAGGAATCTCCAGACTGCGTATGATGTGAGTAAATGTTCGCTACCCTCACGAGTCGTATTGTAACTAAGGGGACTGACGGAGCTTTATTGGTTCTGCAGAAGCGTCGGGGGATGGACATAAAGCAGATGAAGACGTTTGTGTCAGAGGAACTGAAAGGGTTAAAACAGGAACATCGGCTACTGAGCCTACGTGAGTGTTACAGCAGTTGACTGGATTTTAATTAACATTTGCAAGGCTGCATAGCTGAAGAGGATGTTCTCTTTCAGACATCGGTGCCAGTGAGTCGATAATGAAGAAGAAAACAAAGCAGGATTTTCAGGAGCTGTTGAAGACTGAACACTGTAAGAATCCTCTACGCTCTCCTTGTATTAGATTCAATGTGCTCCTTAATTCATCATGAATGTCACTTCACAGGACGTCATTTGTTCAGTCATGTTTTTGTTGGTGTAAATGTTTAATCTCTCTGTTCCAGCTTTACTCGAAGGATTTGAAATCCGTGAGTGCATTTCGTTCATAGAGGAGCACATCAACAGACAGGTGTGTTTGCTTAAACACAGTTTGATGTAACAATGAAAATATGCTGGAAACTTAATCGTCAGTTTATTTGTTTTTCAAGGTCTCCATGATAGAAAGTCTGAGGATGCTTTGTCTTCTGTCCATCACGGAAAACGGTGAGTTGTCTTCATATAGAGGCTTTATTAAAAACGTATGAAATGTTGTTTCAACAACTTTCCGATTGTGTATTTTCTCACAGGACTCCTGCCAAAAGATTACCGCTCATTAAAAGCTCAGTATCTACAGGTGAGAATTAACATTTCTTTTTCTTTTTATATTTTATAGATTTATTTTTAAACTGCTGCTGTTGGGTCCTGTGGTATATTTTCTGAAGGGTATGTTTTTACTTTAAACTTTATTTTCTATTTGTCTTTTCTAACGTGGTGCATTCATGTGTGCTACCGACAAATGATTAAAGTCCTCATATTCTAATAATATAATAATAATAACCTTTATTTATAGAGCGCTTTTCAAAATCGATGTTACAAAGTGCTTCACGAAGGCAGCAAAGTAAACGAATGAACCATTTTAAAACAAGAACTCAAACAAGAATTAAAACTCAAATAAAATCAGAAAGGCTCTCTTTTTTCAAAGATTTACGCCTTCAGTAAGATCGATGGTCTGGGGGCTGAGTGTCACAGCCAGGAAGTATTGAAAGGCGGACAAACTCACATTGGTTTTGGAGCCACTGATCTAATGTAACATTTTCTCTGCTTCACCTGATCAGAGCTACGGCGTGGACCACCTGCTCACGTTTGCCAACCTGAGGCAGTTGGGGCTGCTGGTGGAGCAGCAGCCGGGGGAAACACTGACAGTTATGGAGAGCAAAGTGGGCAAACTGGTCAACGACAAAACTGCAGGTGATGAAACTTTTTTTTACCTCCTCCGGATCACAACCACATTTATTTCTTTACATTTGCATGAATTTGACGAATTATTCCATGAGTGTTACAAGGCAGATTTCCTTTTCCAGGAAAGCTGACCGACGCCTTCTCTTCTATCGCAAAGAAGAGCAATTTCAGAGCCCTGAGCAGAAAACTCAACCTGGTTTGTACCATTCAGGATGTTTGTTTTTTTTGTCCTTACCACACACTGACTGTATATAAAGATGGACGACATGAGAGCTCCCCTAAAGTGAAGCCAAAACATCTCGATCGCCCCCTGGTGGCTGGCTGCAGTATAGGTCATAAACTCCTCCCCCTCAATGATTTCAGGTAGGACATGGGCCAAACTAAAAACTCAAAAGTACACGTCAAATAAATTTTTCCCAAAGATGGTTTCTATCATTTTAGGTAGTTCTTATCACGCTGATGTTTCAAGTGTTCATTTTTCTGATCAGTTTGGTTTTAATTAGTTATTTGATGCTTTAAAAACGGGGTGAAACTGACAGCTGAGCCCTGCTTTCGATTGGGCGGGCGGGTGTATGGGCGGGGACTTGATACCGCTACTGCAAAGACTCTGGCTCCAAATGACGTCACCAGCGCAACATGGCGGCGCTCGTATCCGGGATATTTTTGCTTAATTTTTGTACAGTGGGAGGAAGTGGAGACGCGTCGTCCATCTTTATTTATGTCAATGTTACCACACTGAAAATGCTGTATGTTATTATGTTTACATAAATGTTATCACATTTTATGTAAAGGTGCCAAAGTCGGATGAAGAATATGACCTGCGCGTCCCACGAGACATGGCTTACATCTTCAGCGGTGCCTACGTCCCACTGAGCTGCAAACTCATCGAGCAGGTGGGAAAACCAGCAGGATTCATTTATTCCACAGGATCTGACTCGGACTTGTTCCCTGTGCAGGAAATCAATGAGAGAACACTCGCGTTGTCCTTTAATGTTATTCCTGTCGTGGTCCATCTGTAGGTGTTGGAGCGAGACGGTTGGACGGGGCTTGAAGAAGTCACCAGGCTGCTGAATGGGCATGAATTTGCTGTTACAGGTTTGACTACCAGGACATATTAATGAAAATTTAAATGAGGCTGTTGAGTTCATTTACATGCACTTCCCCGGGGTAGTGTTGGCTTTGTGCAGTTGTCTTGATTTCTTAAACACCATGTAAACGACAAACCTAGTTTTGGGGATTAGAGAAAGATTAGAGAAGCTGCAAAAAGACAGTTTCTTGGCCGAGTCTAAGCATAAATGTATTTCTAATTGCGTTTCTACTTGGACAAATTACATGACAAAGACTCCAGAAAGGGAAAAAGGAAAGATCGTTGCACTAGATTCATCCTCATAATCAAAATCTGAAACAAACACAAAGTCACCTCTGTTGGCTTACAGCATTTTAAGTACATTTCAGGCATATTTGGTTGTAAAGGAAAATGACCAAAATGCAGACAAAGAGAAACAGGAAGCAGGACGTCACAGCTTGCATCAAGACAATACAGTTAAGATAAGTAAGTTATGGTGCCAAAATAAGGTTGGAGAAATCTGATTTCTGTCCTGCTGCATGTATACAAAGACTTACAGTCACCAGGTTGCTACAGAGCCAGTACACGTCTTGTGGGATTAGCTGTAACCTTGTTACTTGTTTAGACAGAACCAGTAAAGCTGCTTCTACAAGATGAATGCTGAAAGCTTTTTGTCTCTCACCAGGCAGCAACGGAGCTGATTTGAGTGCGAAGAACGATGCTCAGCGCATCATTCTGGTCATGTTCCTCGGTGGCTGCACCTTTTCTGAGATTTCAGCCCTACGTTTCCTCGGCAGAGAGAGAGGTAAACCAGCCCCTCTCACGGTCTTCCCTTCTTGCATGAATTGATATTCATATGGAGTACTCTTTCTATTACCATAATTCCTGGCAATCACCTCCCATCCACAGGAAGAAATTGAATTTTCCTCCAGAAGTGAATCCCTCAGAAACATTTCACATCACATTCAGCAACAATAGTTTATTATTAATTTAAAAGCAGGTTTTACACCCTTTTGTTTCTCTTTTTTTGTGATTTAAAGATAAACAAACCTACTGACATTCAGATCAGAATTGTGGTTATTGCCAGGTAGGTAGGTTTTCACATGTAAGGAATTTGCCTTAATGGTGCATAATAATAAAAATAGTGCAATAAAATTTAAAATGAAGGTAATATTTTGGCTGTGAACCCGTTATAACTCGTCCTGGTGGGTGATAGTCCACAGCAGTCCTCACAGAAGTTGATGTATGATGTCTGTGCAGGATGTGTAGGCTTAATCTTTAATGTATTTACATCAGATACGAGCAGTAACGCTCTTTTATACAGGTCTGAGATTCCTAATGAAGCAAAGAAAAGCAATAAAATATCAATTCATTGTGTATTTATTACTGGCAACTTTAATGCCCATATGTGTGTTATTGTAAACATGTTGTATTTTCTGTGACAAATTTACATTTTTGCATATTTAGCTGATTTGCTGTTCACTTCTACAGGATGTAACATTCACAATGAATTGGAATTGAAAAGTAATCCAAAAAAAAAATAGCAGACCTGTGAAAAAAAAAAAAAGCCTTAAATTCACTTGTGGCTTCGTTTCAAAAGACCTGAAAGTAGTTTGAAATGATTTTAACAGACTTTTTCTGCTTTTTTTCCAGGTTATAAATTCATTGTTGTAACAACTGCGATTACAAACAGTTCAAGACTGATCGAGGCTTTGCTGGACAACCGTGTATGAAAGCTGACAGAAAGTTGGACATTCCAGCAGTCACTTGTCCTGCATTCCCTCCTGTCCTGCATTACAGATGGACAATGTTCAATAACGGTCTCTGTCTTACAACGAAAGAACTGCAAAGATGTATAGTGAATAAATGTTTCTTTTTTAGCATGTCATCTGTGTGTTTTCCTTCACTTTATTTTTGGGGTTTTCACTGCTGTGAATTCTTCAGCCTAAAATTAACAACAGCGTCATTGTTGCACGCAGGCTCAGACTGCTGCTAAGCTAACGCCCTCAGTGAAACAGTTGTGTTTGTATTGACTCGCGAGTTGTTCGGCGAGGGGCGGTTCCCGCTGATGATTAACTGCAGAAGCTCCCGGCGGCCGGCGCTGGTTTGACACAACACGCGCACCCGCAGAACGAGCCAATCAGAGAGCAGAACGCCGCTGTACGCGTATTTTGAACTGTACAAACGGACTGAGCAGCTATAGAGGCGACGCTCCGCTTGTCTCTGACAAGTTTCCGTTGTTTTTAAACTTCACCGATAAACGCAACAGAGTCTGGAATTTAACCATGAGAAAGAGGTAAGGTCAAAACATTGTTCGCGATAGTCTTTGTAAAACGTAAACTAATGTTAGATATAAAATAATGTTAGCTAATGCTAGTTACTGTTAGCTAGGTTAGGTTAGCTAAACAAACACCAGAGTAGGTTGTTAGCTCGACCAGATGAGTGAATTCTGGGTGCTTTTTGTGTTTGAATGTTACCGGTGACTTCAGTTATTTGATAATCGATGTAACCTCGCCTCTCGCCGGCTGTTCGTCCCTGTAGCGAGGTGCTGGCAGCAGAGGCGGTGTCGTGCCTGAATAAAGCGCTGTGCCATCTGAAGGACATTTGGGAGGAGATCGGTATCCCCGAGGACCAGAGACTACAGAGAACTAATGTCGTGAAGAACCACATCAGGGTGAGACATCGAATACCACATGGACATCAACATGACCTGCTGTGTCCTTAGTTTATCTAATGGATCTCAGTCTGAGAGGGTATCACTGGGCTGACGAACAGGTTTCGACTGGAGGAGGAGGAAGGGGTTTTTACAAGAACACAACAATCATGATCGAAACTACACAGTCCTACGAGGCATCAGTCATTGGTCAACAAAGTAGACTTTGTAGTTTTGGATTTCATCTATTAATATTCACTGCATCCTGACTGAAATTGGAGTCTTAAACATCTGTTGATGAGAAACTGGCACTAAGACACTGTATGTCCTGAATAAGGCATTTTTACATTGTAAAATTGTAATGACCCCCACATATTTGTCACATGTCCGGGAAGTTAAAAATGTTGAGTTTTATTGTTGTGTGGTGCTCCATGTGTCCTCCAACCTCCAACCATTTCATTAATGTTCTCAGCATCTGAACTCAATATCAAAGTAATGACTCATTTATCACACTGATGTGATTTATCAGTTAACTACTATAAGTTTTTTAATGCGCTACTACATCCACAGCCGGTCATTTCTATTTAAAGTATTGCTGGTGCACTTACAAGCTGGTGGTCGATGAAGAATGCTGATAAAAACCTGTTTTTGCTTGAGGCAAATTTGTAACCGTATCTTATAGGAAGGTTTACATTATACAAACTGGTGGAGGAAGAACTGCTAGAAAAAAATGTAACGTTAAACATTTCATACTGTGCTCAATAGAGTTGAAGTCATTTTTACTCATCTCCTTGAGTGTTTGCAGACAAGTAGTGTGTATTAATAAACTAGGACCAGAAATCTGGGTGTAGTGTTTGATTCAGTCACTCCCGCCTCCAGCTGGCTCAGAATGCAGCAGCGAGGCTTCATACTGGTTCTAACAGAAGACATCACATCACCCAGATCCTGGCTTCCCTCCATTGGCTCCCTGTTGGATTTAGATATGATTTTAAGATTTTATTGATAACTTTTAAAGCTTATTGACCCCATATGAGCCGTCTCGCAGCCTTAGATCCTCAGGTGGGGCCCTTCTAACTGTTCCAAAGTCGAGGCTTAAATTTAAAGGTGGCCGTGCTTTTGCCATCAGGACCCCTCGACATTGGAACGACCTGCCTGAGGAGATGAGGCTGCATATTCAGAATCCTCTTTTAAGTCACTTCTTAAAACCCATTTTTACAGACTAGCCGTAATTTTGTTCCTTTATTTATTTTTTAAAATTATTTTATTGCTCGTCTCTTGATTCTTACTGCTTTTATTGCTCTTATTCTTTTTTTTATCTCTTGTCTTTTACTACCTTTAGTCTTGTATTTGCTGCTGTCCTTTTATTGCTTTGTATTAATACTTTGTGTCCTGCATTTTAAATCTTTGGTCTCCTTGTTTTAACTTTATCTTCATTTTTCTTTAACCTTGTCTTATTTGGCCTGACTAACTTCTGATGTCTTCCTGAGTGCCATTCTCTTGCCTTGGCTGTCAAAGCACTTTGTAAACTTTATTTTTTGACTTAAAGGTACTATATAAATAAAGTTTATTGTTATGTATAGGAGAGGTAGTAATAGAGCAACATTTTAAGACATTTGTATCTGCACCAGAGATCAGTTTTACTGTATAATAGGTCAACTCCATGATTAAAACGAGAAATATGGTGGGATTGGGAAAAAAGAACCTGAATGTCTACATGCATCCATCTGCATCCTGCTGGTTTACCTTCTTGTATTTATCCACCAGAGCCTTCTGGATATGATGATCAAAGAAGAGGAATCGCTGAAAAAGAGGCTCATGAACAGCATTCAAGCATGCAGGACAGAAATGGAGAAGCTCTACCTGGAACTTCAGCTGCCCGTGTTCGAGGTGACAACAGCTGTAACAACTTCAGAATGTATTTTTTAACAGCACCAGCAGATTTATGCTGCTAACTCTGGATTTCATGCAAACATTTCTATAAAATACTTGTCATTGCCTGACAAACTGATTTCCAAACTTTAATAGTGAATAGTCGTTATCTCCTGTGTTTGCTCAGGAGGAGAATGGTATCACCATGCTCCAGCAGGAGAAGAACATCCGCACTCAGATGGAGGCTCTCATGAAGGAGAAGACTCATCGGATGCAGCAGCTGAAGGTTCTGCTGGAGCAGGACCAGGACCTGTGCGACATCCTGTGCTCCATACCTTACGGCATCGCTCCAGACTCCGTCCCCTCACCGGAACAACTGGAGAACTTCCACCAGCACATCGCCAACCAGAGCGCTGAGAAGGTGGGAGCTCGCTTCGTTACGCCTGCACCTCAGCTGGGCGGTTACTTTGTCTGCATGAATAGAAAAGCTGTGTTTCTTTCAGGGCTGCAGGTTATACTGTAGGGGGCAGCAGAGGGGCACAAACTGCAGAGGCTTCATCAGGAAAATGTGTGTTTGTGCAACACAATATTATGTGTTTCATAGTGTCACTGTCAGGTGACTTAAAGAGGGATCGGTTCCTAAAGTTGATATTGTTTAGGTAGAATGTTTTCACCTGACAAGTGATGTTTTAAATAAAAGCCCTCTTGGCTTTCAGATCATAATGTTTGTCTTTTTTTTTCACAAACACAATCTAATCTTTACTTGACCAAACAGTGTGTTGCTTTCGTGTTTTGCAGGCGAGGCGGTATGCTGAGTTCACGGACCACAAAAAGCAGATCATCTTGTACATGGAAGAGCTGGAACACATCCCTGAGACCAGCTTCGAGAAGGACGTCGTCTGTGAGGATGAGGACTCGTTTTGCCTTTCCAGAGAAAATATTACATCACTGAAACTGCTCATCTGTCAGGTAAGACGGTTTTTATAACATTGACCATGAACAGTAACCTTGAAAGATGACTGGCTGATGTTTTTTTCCTGTATTCCAGTCAAATATGTATAATAAGTCACTCTTATCACCTTAATTAAGGCTTAACTGAAAAGCCTACGTGACGCACAGTCACAGTTCAAGCAGCTGAGCTGGTGACTGATGAAACTTGGTGTCCTGTTGATCCTGCAGCTGGAGGAACGCAAGACGGAGAACGAGGGGATGTGTGAGAGTCACAGAGAGAAGATCCAGCAGCTGTGGGACAGACTGCAGGTGCCCCAGGAGGAGAGGCAGGCCTTCAACGAACACATGGTCACATCCAGGAAGAGGAACCTGGAAGCGGTGAGAAGACTTGAGGGTTTTTTCTCTGATATTCATGGTCAGATGTGACTGTCATTACTGAAGCTGCTGTTTTACCAAAGATCCTCTATAACAAAAGATGAGACATTAAAAGCTGCATCAATGGCATAGAGTGGGCGGAGCTTCTGGATCTAAACAAATGAAGCAAATGAAGACCCTTAAACCAGCTTTCTTTCTAATGGCCAGCAGGGGGCGACTCCACTGGTTAAAATTAGGCTAATTCTCACTTGATTTATGACCTCAGTAAACAGTTTCCTGATGAGTTTATGGTCTCATTCGCTAGTTTGAAGTCTTCTTCAATCATGATGTTTATTTTGCTTCAAAACTGTAGTCAACAAACCAATTGTTGACGTCATGGTGGCTCTGTCCACTATTTATTATACAGGGTGTTTCTCAAAGTCAAGGATTCTTCCTTGGTAGGACGGGTCAGGAAGTCAGGTTCTCCAGAGGCTCAGCAAGACTCCTTCCCAGCATTCCAAGAAAACACAATGGAACAAGTTAGCGAGTTTGCGTCACTCTTCTTCGTCTTTCTCTTCTTCTGATGTCTTATGGCGGTTGGCAAACAGCTTTTAGGTGCATTACCGCCACCTTCTGAACCAGAGTTTGGATCGGAACAGGTCTTATTACGGCTTTTAAGTCCAGTCTTTTCCTTTTTCACAGTCTTACCCCACATGAGCCCTGAGTTCAATTGTAGTAATTCTTTTATTTCAAGTTTAATGAGATCTTTTTCCAGTCTGTGTCATTGTGTCAGTGAATGGGTTAGCAATTTTTAAAAGACCCGTTAAGCCTCGTGTGTTTAGGATTGTGGGTACTTCAGGCGCGCCGAGGATACACACAGGCATCCTTAAAAATTCACTGTGCAAAGGACTCTGTCCTTGGTAGAATTTGGAGGATCCTGGACGTTGGAACTGTCCTTCGGCAGCATTCGATGATGTAGGATCCTTCAAATTCAGCTGTTTGAGGATCCTTCCTTGACATTGAGAAACACCCACAGTCAATAGCCACTGGTTTGAAATGTTACACACTTCCTGTCTCCTCCTGTAAGTGGGCGTGGTTGCCTTCCTTCCCCATCCCCACTGGGCATTTTTAACACGATTACATTACTGAGGACTATTGCTTGTCCATGTCCAAATAATACAACACTAGATACAGTCAGAAATTTAATGTTTGCGCCTTATCTCTCGTACTCATTTTTATCTGCTAGCTTAATGTCCTCGCTTCAGATCTTTCCTGAGTGTGTTGCTGAGGCGGAGACAGTTGTAAAATGTCATTTTAGTGTCCGAATGTTCGAAAGCTATGTGGCTTGTGGAAAATGGGTCCACTATTTACTTTGGTGACTATAGGAGGAAAGAATCGGTCGTAATCTGTGCTCACGTTCAGTTCTCCCATTTGAACGAACAGCCTCGGGACCCGCCAGTGGTCTTCTAAAATTCTTTTCCCTCAGTTACAAGCAGAAGTTCAACGTCTGGAGGAGCTCAAACTACTAAACATCCGCAATGTCACCGACGCCATCCGCTCGGAGATCGCCGTGTTTTGGGAAAAGTGCTTCTTCAGCACAGACCAGCGGCAGGCTTTCGCGCCATATTTTAGCGGTGGGTTCACTTTGTTTGACATTTTAAACAGAACAATGTCAGCGTTTGGGAAAGTGCTAAAACTCCTGACTCTTTTTAGAGGATTTTACCGAAGAGCTGCTGAGTCTGCTTGATGCCGAGATCCAGCGCTTGAAGCAGCATTATGAGGATCACAAAGAACTTTTTGACGGAGTTCAGCAGTGGGAAGAAAGCTGGAGACTCTTCCTGGAGCTGGAGGTGAGTCTGACGGGGGAAGGAAATCAACACCCATCGTGAACGAAACCAAAGTAGCAACTAAACTTTCCCGTCCAAAAATGTGCTTGAACTTTACAATCAGCCTATGGTTCATCTGAGGGAACGCATTAATGGTTTATCTTTATCACTTTATTATATAATTTTTGTTCCATTTCATGAAGCATCTTCAAGTAGATTTTCGACCCTCATCACTGCTTCATTTTTCCCTCTCCCAAGTCTTTATAAACCAGATGTGCACACGTTTAAAACTGCATCATTACAGCCCTGCACTTTATTTATTTTATCTGGTGACACGACTGCGTGTTGGAAAGAATCATTTAAGGTCATAATCTGTCTCGTTCTCATTCACAGAAAAAAGCCACAGATCCGACGAGATTCACCAACAGAGGAGGGAATCTTCTCAAAGAGGAGAAGCAGAGGTCCGAGCTGCAAAAATATCTGCCTAAGGTAAGGCACGAAGGCTGCTCGTTATTTTCTCAACTGAAAGCATCTCTTCATCTGACAGTAAGTCATCATCGTGTGTCTGTTTGTTTTTTAAGCTTGAAAAGAAATTAAAAGCCCAGATTGATGCGTGGGAAGGTGAACAGGGTCGTGAGTTTCTAGTAAACGGCCAGAAGTTTCTGCAGTATGTGGAGGAACAGTGGGAGCTGCAGCGAATAGAGAAGGAGAAGGAGAAACAAGCAAGGGTACACATGATTTACTGTTGTATTAAAGGCTTAGCCTGTGTGTATGCTGGAAAATGTGCTGACACATTTCTCTTTATAAACTTAAACAGCAACTTAAGAAGAGCAAACAGACCGAGGAGGACATGCTGTACGGGACAGCAGTACGGACCCCCACCAAACGCAGATTCCTGGGCACGCCAACCCCAAATAAATCCCGAAAGGTGCTAAACCCGATTATTTGTTTAATATGAACTCAGCCTCTGTTGTCATCCGGCTCTAACCCTGTCCCCTCTGTGTGTCTCATCAGTTTAATGCGACCTCCAGCATTTATAGTGCCACCTCCAACAGCACCATGCGCTCCGCCTTCGGTGGAACCGTCTGTCGCTCGCCTGTGCCCCGCCTTCCTCTCTCGGCAAACAAGGTCGGTTTCGTTGTGAATGTGGTGGAAGTAGAAGTTACACAAACATCAAACCTGAGCGAAAAGTAAAGGGAAAAAAATCTGCACACTCATGTAGATAAAAAGCAGGCTGATTATCTTTTGATTGACTGATTTTGTTAAAGTGTCTTGCATCACATGGGCTTACAGGACACTAGACGACAGTCAGTCATCCGCAAGCTTAAAGGTCTATGTTGCCCCCACCTTCTGCTACTGTTGTACCAGATCACATTGTACAGTTCCACCTGCTCCTTTAACATGTTATCTGTTACTAATCGGACCAAACGTGCACGCATTTCCAACATGGCAGCCAAAATAACTCCCAACCTCGCAGAGCTAAACAGTAAGGACATTGCACGTTTCTGCGTTTCAACTGTTGGGCAGTGGGTGTGTAGCCCCCAGCCGATAACTGCGTGCAGGGTGTGATTGCACATAAACATAGTGACTAGATGCCAGATTGTAAGCACACATCCAAGAGGAAGCTTCTGGTGTCATTGAGCCTTAGACGAGGGATCACTTTGAATGTTTACAAACTGCTCGTTCTGCCTCTATAGCTGCTCCCACTTGTCTGATGTGATTCTCTCCTGCTGTTTGTCCTCCAGGCTTCAGCAGCACGGACGCCAGGTGGCGGTAAACCCCCCCAACCACGATTTCAAGGCTGTAACAAGGAGAATGAGGCCCAGCTGAAGGGGACTCCTCTGATTGGTGCGTTGCTGACCCGCACTAGTCCACATCGTAACTTCAGCATAACCTCTGTTGCCAGCACATATTCAGAGTTTGTGGTAATTGACACTTTTGTCTCTATTTTTCTCTGCATCTTTTTTTTCTGCGTTTCTGTGCAGTAACACATTTAGTGGATGTACAGATGCTAATGATGTAAATTTATATTGTAGAAGGACTTGGTCAACACTGAATCTGTTCAGTCAAGGTGTGTTTGCAATCCTAAAAGCTTGTGATTCTGACTAATGCCTTTTAGCTTGCAGTAGTTGCATGCCTCTAATCAAAGAGGGAATTACCCTCAAAAAGCAACTTAACATGCTGTTTTAGCTCGAGCATCAAGTCTGAATACAGCCACAAACTCTGACTCTCCCACATCCTTCACAGCTCTGACAGATCGCTGTTCTCTCGCTTTCTAAACCTCTTTCTCACAGCTTTATTTTTATTCAACAGAGAAATAAATGTGCTTTTTTTTATTGTAGCTCTCCAACTACATTTACTTAAACCTGGAGTGCAAGACTTTATTTTATATAAACTTGTGCTTGTTACCTTCTCTTGCCAAAAGAAGTTCACACAATGCTGATTAAGCTGATCACCGCCAGATAAATCTGTTTTTCGCAGTATACAGAGTCTTTAAACCGGCGTGTGATGACTTTTCCGCACTGGTTCACCAGTAGTGGCGCGTTTTGACAAGCGAAGTACGCCTTCAATACATTTTTCTCATTTTAGGTAGCTCTTATCACGCTGATTTCAAGTGTTCAGTTTTGCTTTAAATAGTTATTTAATGCTTAAAACTGAAAACGGGGTGAAACGTCATGATTGACAGCTGAGCCCTGCTCGCGATTGGGCGGGTGGGTGTATGGGCGGGAACTTGATTCCGTTGCCCGGTACCCATTAAATTTTGACGCGGATCCAGATAAAGGGGCGGATCCAGGAATTTTTTATCTCTGTCTTTAAGATTGCGAGATAGGGCATTTTTAAATTGAATGGGTGTTTCCTTGGCCCATGCCCTGTCCTTCCACCAAGGGTCATGGAAATCCATTCAGTAGTACAAACCAACAAACGGACACAGATGAAAACATAACCTCCGGAGGTAAAAATGAAGCATAGCCTAAGTTGTCACTGTAACAAATAATTTAATATCGATGCAGAAAGTGTTGTTATAGTGTTTAAAAGGTGGATTCCTGCAGTGGAAAGCTCATCTCAAAGTTTAAAACCTTATTTGTCCGTCTGTGTGATTCTCTTCTCTCTGATTCACTAAACAGCCTTCACTGTGTGTCTTTTCATAATGACTCGCCTGTTTGCTTCCAAGTGTCGTCTTTACCTCTAATTGTCACATTACGTACGAAGAATCAACCTTAATGGCTTCCTCTGGTTTCCACAGCGAGACCTGTCCAAGGCCTCTAACGCCAAGATCCAGCACGACGTCCTGAACTCCACCACCACCAACCTTTGACCTCTCCACCCTGACGGTGACCGCATCAGCTATCATATCGTAGTCCTTCCAACAAAGCTCTGATCTCACTACCTTTCACTGCTCTCTGCTTTTGTATGTAAATGAAGGAAATAATATATTAAGTGTTAAGTTGGTGATAAACAAGGAATCTGCTGCTGAGCGTGTCGTCTTCAGCGCCGCAGGATCTTTGTCACCATTTATTAAGGGGAAACGCTGTTTGTTAAACCAACACTACTTTGGCTCTCTAAATTTGATTGAGATGAATTAAACATGGTCTGCATGATGTACTGCACATTTTGTTTTTTGGGGGGGGAAAGGAAATGAAAGTTTAGCTTTCTGAATTTATGCAATCTGAGGTTACAGGCCAAATGTATTATAAATACTTTGCACTTTGTTTTACAAAATATATTGAAGCGCATTGTGTTATTTTACACAAACACACACACTGTTCCATCAAACTGTGTATTTTTATATATGTATTTGTATATATTTCTGTATCGGCTGTTCTCTTCATAGAATCTGCACTGTTTGACAAAGATGTGAGTTGTTTAAACAGGCCAGACTGTTGGTTGAAGTACGTCATATGTTGGTGCTGCGTAACACTTTAAATATAGCTAAATCACATCAGGTCAGCACACTATCATGTCTGATTTGGAAAAGTGTTTCGAAATATAATAAATACATTTTCACTTGGAAAGCACAGATGATTATATTAAGATTCACAGTTTTTCTTTTTTTTTTTTCTTTTTGTGTTTGAGGTTTGTCAGGTGTGACTGAATCTGTTTTGACTGTTGGCACAACAGTCTAGATGGTTTTCACAATCTTCCTGCTATTGTTCTTTTTTTTAACGGTGAAGTAGAACATTTTGGAGAAATAAAGTTGAGTCTGATTCCAATGTCGTCAAACACCGACGCTTTGAGTTGGCCTCCATCCCGGTAGGAATGAGGTTCAACAATCTTTCTTTCGTAACTGTCTACTTTAATTTTACAGAGAGAAAAAAAGCATCACAAACCAAACTTTCCGTCACAGAGTATTGAGTTCATGTTTCACATGTATTTTAGGCTCAGCTCAGCTCTTTGACCTCAGTGTCAGCAGATTCCTCTGATTGAAGGTCTTAAAGATTCACCCACTGGACTGTGATAAGCCTTAAATGCACGCTGAAGAGTGGGTTAAATTATGGGAATCCAAACTCTAACGATGTAGAACACTGAACAGCAAATGGAACCTGGCTAACTGTAGTATCAGGGTTAATTTAAAGTTAGCTTACACTACATAGGACAGGTGATTGTGAATATAGGTAAATTGTTAACCTAGCTTGCTTAATTGAATCAGTGTTGATGAGATATTATTGGACACGAGCTGCTGTTATCTGATTTTGTCTCTGTGGATTTTAATCTCATGATATGACGACCAGACGTCTGGCTGCTTTCATTGTAAAATTAGCTCGTGTTAGCCTTCAGTTCACATACTCTGCCTTTCTTCATTGGTCAGGCTGAAAACCTAAAAGTTCCCATGAAAACCATCGTAATCTATAAAATGGAAGCAGTGTTAAAGTTAAGATTAAATACTTAATAACCCACAGAGTCTCAGAGAAGCCAATCCAGACATCTTTCGGAAACATCTCAAACACTTCTTTACTTTCTTTAAAAAAAAAAAAAGTTTTATATTTTTTAGTTTGTACATGTGTCTTCCTCTCTGTCTCATTTCCAGCTTCTTTTTTCTTCCTTCTGCAGATGCACCTTTGTGTTTTAAAAACATATCTAAATAAAAATACAGATCTGGTATAGACGGCATCTATTTTTTTGTACTTTTTGTTTCTTTGTTTTGTTTATATATATATATATATATATATGCCCTACAATTAAATAAATAAAAAAACATTTAATAAATAAATAGTATTGTTATCAACATTTCTCAAAGATCAATGATACAATGCCACATTTCAATTTCAGAAACAATTAAAATCTTAGTGCTTTATATAAGCATAGAAAAGCATTAAAATTGCATTAAAACAGAATAAAAAAAACAGAATAGAACAAAATAAGAATGAAAGAAAAAAAGATAAAATTAAATAAAATATATCAAGAATAGACCGGAAATACATTTAGTACAGTAAAGTTGGCCCAAATGCAACAAAGATAATAAAAGCTGTTGCTGTCGCGGATTTTACTCTGAAGGATTCGCGCCGGAAGTGCTGTCGTTACCAGAAAGAGCAACCGGAAGATAGAACGCACATATATGAGAACACATGCTAACCGAATGACAGGTTAGACTTCACAGTGTTTGGGTCCGACACACTGAGCACAGCAACACAGTCTGCTAAGTTTACTTTTAAACATTTAAAAAAAAACTAGCTTAGTCATGTCCGGAGCGTTAGCAAGGCTGCTTTTCTACCCGACGTTAGCCTACAATGTTGTCATGGAGAAGATGTCGTCGAGACGGTGGTTTGACCGGGTGGACGAGACGGTCATCCTCGGAGCGCTGCCGTTCAGATCCATCACCAAACAGGTCAGACTGCCAGACATTAGCCGCTGAAGCTAACACCGAACACCAGCCTCTCTGTCTCAAACTTTGCCGGGAAATTTAAAGTTTTAAGGCCGGTTGTTGTGGTGGTGTTGACTTAGCTTACCCCTGCTCTCTTGGCTACTTAGTTAATTTAATTTTTACGCTCGTAACATCAGACATTACCATGGGAAATGGAACAATTTTGATTTGGAGAAATTTAAAAATTGGTTTAATTTATCATGAAAATAACCATGCTATTTAAAATTATGAGATATTAAGCCATAATTATGAGATGGTATGTCAAGGAGTTGTTTTAAATAGGTTTCAGCTTCTCAAATGTGAACACTTGATGCTAAATAGATCAAATAATTAAAAATGTGAAGTTATGGGCCAACATAGCAAAATATCTTGAATTTAAATTAAACCTTTACACACAATATAAACTTAATTGCTGTTTTATCCACTACACTGACCTGGAGTTTATATTATAAGTGCTTGCTTAGGGAAAGTATTTTTGGCTAAAACACAAAGACAAATGTTTAATGAAGAAAATAACTGGCTTATTGATTTATGTCGAAACTAATGGTCAGTTGCAACAAGTGGTAGACTGATTAATCACTTTGGTCGATAAATTATTATGCATAAATTGCTTAATTCAACAAGTAGTCATATAATTGTCACTGCTGCAGATTCACTCCCATCTTTCAGTGTAATACTAATAATAATTTTTATTTAGCACCTTTGTTAACAAGGTTAAAAGGAGAATAAAATAGAATAAAGTTAGCAAAGTAGATAAAGACCAGTGATACCAAAACAATGACAGGAACAATAAATAAACAATAAAACAAGCAAAAACATAAAAGTTTGGAGTTGCAGCTAGCCTTAATGCACCGAACCGCTGCCTTCAGAATTAAAAGCTTTTTTTAATAAAAAATATGTTTTTAAGAGAGATTTAAAAGTGGACTCTGAGCTTGCTAACCTGAGGTCCTCGGGCTGTTCCAGGGTCTGGGCGCATTCAGAACGAAGGCCCCGTCACCTTTGGTCACCAGCCTAGACTTATGGACAAGCAGAAGAGTCATAGAGGACCTCGGGTTACGACCTGGCACATGGGGGATAAGGAGCTCAGTAAGGTAGCTCGGTGCAAGATCATGAAGTCAATAATAAAATCTTAAAATCAATTCTGCAGCTAAAAACAGGAGTGAAATGTTCAAATATCCTCGTACCAGTAATTAGTCTGGCTGCTGCATTCTGCACTAGCTGAAGGCGATATAATGAGTTTTGCATAAAACCAGGATAAAGAGTGTAAACAAGGCGAGAGGAGACAAGGGCGTTAACCACTCTATTTAAATCTTGACTCGATAAGATAGTGATCGATATATAGTGCCGGCCTGCTTAAGAGTCAAGAGGTCTGAGAACTGATGTTTGCCCGTTTCTTGTGTTGCAGCTGGTGGAAACAGAAAATGTTCGAGGGGTTATCACCATGAATGAGATGTATGAGACCAAATATTTCTGCAACTCTGCTGAGGTGAGTTTACTTCACCTGTATTTCCATACGGACGATTCAGCGAGACGAACATCTTGTGTGTGTGTGTGTGTGTGTGTGTGTGTGTGTGATTGTCAGCTAATAGTTTGGCCACTTCTTTAGAA
>JBBPCS010000130.1:8087268-8107854 GCA_037974645.1 Hollardia meadi
CAGGATCCAGGGTTTCCCAGCAGAATATTGACCTGTAGAGAGATGATCAATGTTATTCATTTCAACTGTCAGCGGTTTTAATGTTGTGGCTGATCGGTGTACGTGTGTGTGCTGGTTTACAGATCGTGTACAGCCTGATGTCGCTACGCTACAACTCTCGTATCCGCATCAAGACGTACACAGATGAGTTGACACCAGTGGACTCTGCGGTCCCGGTCCACATGGCTGCCAACTGGTACGAGAGGGAGGTGAGTCACACAGCCTGCAGGTTCAATCTGAAGATTCATTCATGTTCGTTTAATTCATTTCTGGCAATGACACAGACAAACTGACTGTGTGTGTTGTACAGGTATGGGACATGTTTGGCGTGTTCTTCGCCAACCACCCAGACCTGAGGCGTCTCCTGACGGACTACGGCTTCGAGGGTCACCCCTTCAGGAAGGACTTCCCTCTCTCAGGATACGTAGAGGCGAGTTCTGCCAGCAACACATGCGCTCAGTCCAGCCGTCGGCTTTATGTAGATCCATCCATGTGTGATTCATTTGCATGCTCCAAATATAAACGAGGTAGCGCTGGCAGGATGTCAGTAAGACAGACGAGATGAAAGCTGTGCCCAGACGCTCTGCTGGATCCTGTGATTTTTATTTTTTTATTTATTTTTTCCCAGCTCGTGATAAATTCAGGATTCCCACAAGCCTTAAAAATAGTTTGTGCTGAGACAGAATAATTTATGGCCTAAATACTTTCTGGAACTGAATAGATTTCCTTGAAATAATGAATTATTCATTTCAACACAGAACACAAATTCATCTTTTTTACTTCTTTCCGAGGATGAACACTCCGCGGGGAAAGAGATCTGTTTTAAAAATGGCATGAGGAGAAAGTTTTGTTTTTGCATTTTCCAGTTTTAGTCCTAGAAATGCATCAACCCTGAAATGACTTTAAACGAACGAACCCATTTAAAGCTTTGAAACTCCCTCTGCAGGTGCGTTATGATGATGAGTTGAAGCGCGTGGTGGCGGAGCCCGTTGAGCTGTCGCAGGAGTTCAGGAAGTTTGACCTGAACACGCCCTGGGAGGTGTTCCCCGCCCACAGAGAGCCCAAAGAGGCTGCACCCAAACTGGAGGCTGGCGAGGCCCCTGAGAAGAAATGATGCCCCTCTGTTTCATCACCATGTTCTGTCTGTTGGTGTCATTTTGGGATTCCAAGCGCCCCGAACAACCACACCTGAAATATTTATGTAAATAAAAATACTAATAAAACAAACTTCAAAAAGATTTTTTTCATGGATTTGTTTTTTGCAGAACGTTATAGCCAAAAGTATGTGGATACTTGAATATTACAGCCATATGTGATTGCTGAACATCTCATTCTGAACCCTTAACCGTTCATCTGCTGCTTCAACGGCATCCACACTTCTGGTTTCACGCTTGATGGCACAAAAAATACATTTGAAAAACTCAACATCAATGTCTCTTTCCAGAAATCATGACCCGGTTACTGAAGATAATCCACAGACCTTGTTGTGAGCAGTTTTATGGAGGAACTATTTTCTGTCTGTATCACTGCGCAGAAGGAAGAGTGCATCTTCTCATGGATAAGAACGTTGCTAATTAAGCTACATAACGTTAAGTTAATGTTTACATCCTGCCCTGTCACGAGCTCGAGCCTCTCAATAAGTCTTGGTTTTATCAAATTTCAGTATTGTTAAATTTAAACTTCCAATCTGCTTCAATCATGACTGTATGAGTGGTCTGATCAGATTTGATTGACCGTATTCTGACAACATAAATGGCTGTAAATGTCACAAGGTTCAAATATTGTTACATCACCTTTTTCCAACTGAGCTCCACCATTTTCAAACCAGACAGGCAAAAAACAACAATTGTTTCCTGTAAAAGCCCTGTTATCACAGTAAGAATCTGATTTAGAGGATAGATTTTCAAGCTCTTTAAGTGAATTAGGATCCAAATCTTTTCTTTTTGTTGTGGAAGTCTTCTCAGTCGTGCGTATGCACCACGCTGGACTCGCCCAGCAGGTGGTACTGCAGCACAGAATATGAAATCAAGAACAAAGACGTGCAGCCGTGGATGCAATAAAAGTTCAGGCTGTATACTTCTTGTTTTTTTTGTTTTTAATTTTGTCAAACATGTTCATTGAAGCATTCATTTTACATGTAAGAAATACTCAAAACAACATGAGCCAGACTACCGAGAACAAGACATGGGTCAGAATGTGTTGAAGTCTCCATCGTGGTTGGATTTTGAGCAGTTTTGCTTCCTAAAGTGAGGAAGAACCAGAAACCCCACATTTTGATCCATGTCTGCTTGACAAAGCTTCTAAATACACAATGATGAATCTTCCATCAGGATTTTCAGAAAGAAAGAAGCACAGACCAGAAACATCCAACACATTGCTGTACAGATAATTCACTTAATAAAAATACACAGTTAATAGGCGTCGACGGCCTGTGAAACTGTTTCAACTATCTTTTTTTTTTTTAAATTTATTATTATTTTCAGTTACGTGCATGCATCACATAAGTGCTTCTGAGTGTGTCGGATGAGTTATGCTCCAGTCACTTCACACACCGTGAGCGCTGTGCAGGATTTTTGACGATGTGTCGACGGGTACCGCCGGGTTTACCGAACTGGGTCAGGACTGTTTCAAAGTAAAACTGAAGCAATCACAGTTCCACTCCTGTGCACCGAGGCTGAAATCACAGAGGGTTCGACTGTGACAGAATACATTATTATCTGAAACGAGGCACACTCGCAGTATCATTTCATACTGTGAAAAACAAATTAGCATCTCATTGTCCCCCCACCACCAAAAAAAAGAGATCTCTTCTCGGGAGTCGCTGCAGCCGTTCAGGACAGGAAGTTGTTGATGGAGCAGAGAGGCCCGGTGAAACCTGACACTGGTTTTCAGAGAAGGTGTGAGACCATTTCCCCGGTGCCAAAGAGATCAGTGTGAGGTGAACGCAACAAATTCAGCTCTTCGCCGCTCTGACTGCACTGTGTGCTCACAGTTTCAGGCTTACATTGACGGTTTGTAACCTTCCTTTTGAGGTTTTAATGTCTCCTATCAAGAGAAACCTAATTTCATGTTGTGCTCTGCTATAGTGCATCAGTATGAATGTCGACCTGTAGTGGAAAGTGGAGTCTTTAGAGAAGTTGATTCCAACCTTTTTCTTTTTACACTTTATGGTCTCAATGTGGACATAAAATTGAATTTGAGCTCTTCAGATTATTTCTCATTTGAATGTCGTGGTTTTCGGTATAAGTGTGTTATGGTTTTGAGTTTGTAGTTTATTTCCTGTTTTATTTTGAAGGTTCTTTCCTCTTGTGTCCTGCTCCCGCCTCCTGTGATTACCCTCATGTGTTTCACCTGTGTCTTGTTAACCCTCCCCGGTGTATTTAAGTCCATGTGCTCCCCTCTTTCTGTCAGCTCGTCGTGTTTCTTGATGCCTTCGTTCCTGCCTGTTCCTTTGTGTTTTCTCAGTTTTGTCTAAAATGCTTTTTGACTGCTTGGTTTTTGTATTTTGCTTTTGCCCCCATTGGATATTGTTTGTTTTTGGGCTGATTCTTCGTTATGACCCTCGCCTGCCTTGGACCTGTGAGTTTGCCTTTATTTAATAAACCAGTGACTTAAACCTGTTCTGCCTCCTGCGTCTGCACCTGGGTCCAACCCCTCCTTAGTGTTCTTGGCACATTCGTGACACTGAAGATGTGAAACTACCCAAAACTTCACAAGAATTCCTTTAGGAAAGTCAGAAAAATAATCACAATTTGGTTGAAAAGCTTTTTTTTCTCTCATCTGTGACACCTCAGATTTATCTTGGAACACTTTAAGGGGTCCTGACCTCCCAAACTGGGAACCAGTGCCCCTTTAATTTGGGAAAAGAAAAACAAACATTTTGTGGAGTTTAGAATTTTCTTTTCTTTCCTACCTTGTTGATCTTCTCGTGACCTGCTCCACTATGTTTAGCAGCTAGTCGCTAGCTGTGTCTGTCATTTAGTGATGAACAGCTGGTGTATAATGTGTTTAACAGAGCTTTCTTTTGTTTTGTCTTGTTTTTTTTTCTCTTTGGCTGGAAACAAAGTTGACAGGAGCCGTGAGAGTGAAGCAAAACAGGAAAATTCTGGGCCATAAAACCAAAATATTGAGCTAAAAGACGCTAAAACTGTTATAAGTTAAAACTGAAAACAGGAAATCGACCTGCTTGCAGCACACTGGTGTGTTTCTATCAGAACTTCACTTCTTTGAAATTCACGTCCATCTAACTCAAATAAAATAATGTAGATGTTCAATCACAGTGAAGTATCACTTCACTCTCCACCACAGAAGGTGATTTCTTGAAGTCAAGGTTAATCACAACTTGAACAGCATCATCTTTCTCCCGGTGGTGTGAAATTAAACAGACATGCATATTACAGTGGCCCGGGAGAAGCAATCCAATTCTCCCCACAGTGGTCGCCATCTGAAGAGACGAATTAAACGCTGCTAGAATTAGAAAAATCAAATTATGGTCCAGATCCCCGCAGGCCCAGAGGTGGCATGTGGTCAACAGTCGGGATGGATATGCAGTCTGCACTTTCCCAGAACTACGTCAGTTTTGTCCTGTTTGTCCTCTGCTCCCGCTGTGGCCGAGAGGGCGAGAAACCCTCCACGTTGAAGGAAAGAGAGACTAATTTTGACACAAAACAACACTGTTCATATTGTTTTCACATGCCTCAAAAGACATAAAGAAAGTAAAGTGACTCTTTACATACAAGCAGAAACATCAAGTCTTTGACATTGATAACAAATGCACTTACAGAAATATTTCACTTCAGCTTCACCTCACCTTAATACAATATGTGGGATTACCAATTCCCCTACTGCTTCAGTTAATGAGCCTGGGTTTATTTTTGTTTTTAAAAAGCATAAAATGTGTATTTTTTTTAAAATCACCATTTTTCTTTGAGCCTAATAATTCTGACTGAATTGCACCCTTTGACTGTAAAATAAAGATGACACGACAGCTTTCCAAAAATGAAGCGAAAACCTCTGGATCGCCCCCCTGGTGGCTGGCTGCAGTATAGGGCATAAGCCCCTCCCCCTCCATGTTAGCAGATGGGACATGGGCCAAACTAAAAACTAGTACATGACAAGTACGTTCTTATCGCACTGATGTGCGTTAAACTGTTCGTTTTTTTTATTTGATCGGTTTGGTTTTAATTAGTTATCTGCCCAATCACCACTGCGCAGACTCTGGCTCCAAATGACATCACCAGCACAAGATGGCAGCGCTCGTATCCCAGATATTTTGGCTTAATTTTTGTACAGTGGGAACAGGTGTCGTCCATCTTTATATATGTCAATGATTGCACCCATAGTGCAACCATTTGAGTATAAAATACTTAAATCATGGTGTACTAACAGTGGACACAGATTTTTGAGCTGTAAAAAAAGAATCCCAATGACGCAGAAGTACAATAGCCGACTCCTTGTGCGTTTTGGTAGTCGCGCTAACTTAAATGAGAGTCCGGCTGACACAGAGGTGAGCAGGTAATGACCGAGTTTTCATTATGAAGTGAAATATTTAATTAGTTCATATTACTGCTATTCAAGGTTCCACATTTGAGTCCGATGAAGTCACATCCTGGGAGGCCATTAGCTGGAAACTGAAGAGATTTTCATTTAAGCTCTGCACTCAGCTCAAAGTCCCTGTGACTTTGTGACGGAATTCATATGAAGTGGAAGCTTCAAAGACACCCACGAAGCAACGTTAATTTCCAGTATCCTACTCAGAAACTGTCCTTTGTGGACTCTGAGACTTTTCCACTTTGCATGAATTCCTCCCACAGTGTTCAGTCTGTAGCCCATGTGCCGCAGCTAGGGTTTCTTGTCTGCATATGATTGGGTGGTGGTGGTGGCGGCGGCGGCGGTGGGGAAGTCTGGATAGACCAGGAAGCCAGTGAAGGTGATGTACTTGGCGTGGTTGCTGTAGGCCCCAAAGCCATCTCTCTGGTGCGAGTAGAGCCAGACTGTGTCTCCGGGTTTCAGCGACAGCATCAAGCTCTGGCTCTGTAGAGCTTTCTCGCCCTGGCTGTCGTCGTAGATCATCGCCTGCACCTCCAGATGGTTCTTCATCAGCTTGACGGACAGCGTCTTTTGCGGCAGCTTGCCCACGTTGAAGGAGAAGTAGTAGGCGCCGGGAACGCGGCAAGTGAACACGCCCTCCGTCACGTTAAAGTCTTCTCCGATGTTGACAAATGCTGTGTCAAAGCTGACTGGCTGGTGCTGCGGCATGCCCACTTGGTCCACTCCCACAATGCTCTGGGTGCGCCCCACCGAGAAGGCAGATCTCTGGTCGTCCTCTTCATCGTCCTCATCCTCCTCCTCGTCCTCTCTATGTTGCGGCTCCTTCTCCTCCGCCGTGACGTGCTCTGTGGCCTTGGCTACCAGGGGGATGCTGTCTTGCTGGGCGGGATGGTGTTGATGGTGGTGTGTCTGGTAGCCGTAGGTGTCCGGGTAGACGAGATAGCCGTTGAAGGTGGTGTAGTGTCCGGTGTTGCTGTAGAGTGCATAGCGGGGGTCACCATGGAGGCGGAGCCAGACGGTGTCACCAAACTCCAGCTGCAGCATGACGCTCTGGCTCTGCACCTGAGGGGTGAAGCAGATTTTATTATCCCAGCTACCAACACCAAACATAATCCGATCATCTACCTCACGAAGCTCCTCATTCAGGGGAATTTGGTGTGTAATCCCCTCTGTTCTGCTTGCATTTATGTCCCAAACACTAACACACTCTCTATGATAAGAGCCATATTGTATACTGTGAGGCGGCTGACATGATGAAAGACCTTTGTAAACATTTCCTTAGAGGCACAAATCCATCCTGAGAATTCAGCCATTATTTGACCCAGAGGCTGATTTGACTGAGAGGCCTGTCAGAATCAAACGTGGGAAAGACTCAGTGCAATACTTATAGAGCTGAAGCCAGGCAGCAGTTAGCTTAACACAAAGACCTCTAAAGCTAAAGAAAACTATTCCTCTAACCTTACTTCTTAAGTCAAAAAGGGGAATTTTCCTGATATTTAAGCCGAATGGCCAATTTTATATCATTTCATCATTAAGGCTTTCTTGGGCATTTACTATCAGAGGACGTTAATCATTGTTGACGTGGACGCTTGCCAAATAAATAAAGGAGAAGATGTTTTTAAAGAGGCAACTTGTAAAATACTGCCAAAACTCGCTAGCTCCAAACCAGAATGAGATTGGACACGGGACACAGTATGGAGGTGATTTACAGCGGCTCCGACCAGGACCATGGCAGCGGCAGACAGGGACAGGAGAGAGGTGAAGTGGCAGAACAGTGAGATAGTCATGCATCAGCAATGGGTGAAAACGGCGTGTAGTGACAGAATATTTTTACATCTGACTGTGTGACTCTTGATGGTTTTTCATGGGATTTGTTGAATAGAGAATATCGCTAGTGCCAGTTTTTAGTCCCACCCACAAATGCTCTAATTGGCTTGGTTGCAGTTCCAACCAGGAAACAGCCAGTTATAAGAACAACACGCAAACTCATCAAATTAGTCAAAACTAGCGATGAGTGTTGATTCAGAGATCTGGAACCCACCTTCCTCTCCTCTCCAGCGTTTTCCTCGTACACAATGGCCTGCACCTCATTCCTGTTCTTCATCAGCATCACGGACAGGTCTTTGTGAGGAAACTTGCCCACTGTGAAGGAGAAGTAGTAGGCCCCGGGGATGCGGCAGCGCAACAATCCAGCCTTGGGGTCAAAATCCCCTCCGATGTTGACATAAACGGCGTCAAAGGTCACGGTCATTTTGGGCCCGCCTTCCATGCTGTTGGTGCGTGCAACAGAGAAAGCTGAGCGTAGCTCCACGTCGTCCAGCAGACGGGCGAACGCCCACCCACCGCCTGCATGGCTCAGGCACAGCAGGCCAATCAGCAGGCTCGCTGGGAGCAGCATTGTTTCTGCAGGAAAATCAGAAAATTTGACATTTAAAAAAAAATTTGCCACATGAAAATCTGCCCTCAGAACTTGAAATACTGCAGGTGAGACATGGCCGGAGCGTGATATAAAGGAAGTTTGACGAGAATGCTCGAAAGGTAACTAATGAGTGACGAAGCTAGAAAAACAACCTATTTTTCTGTTGCCACTCATCTCTCTCTGTCCTGAACCTCCTAAAAGGGATCTAACAAATTTAATTCAACAACTCGATGATACACATTATTGCCAAGATCTAACAGATGCCCGAGGACTGTGTTTGTTCATTTTGTTGCTCACTGATTGTAACTTTTGTAATAATATTGGTAACAAGTCTCATATTTTCATTCATTTCCAGAATGTAGAATCTCATCAATTTTTCAGCAGTTTTATGCAGAAGAGTTGGATTTCTAACAGGAGACTAAACCTTGCTTTGGTAGGTACATAGACTGTTTAACAATTAGTCAATAAGGCCACTGTGATTGGTTTGTGGTCTACGGTTTTACGATCTTGAGGTTGGCATTACGGCCGTCGCCATCTTGGTTTTGTTAGGAAACGACCATATTTGGGCAAGAAGGTGGAGCTGGTGAGAATATCCAGATTGGATTTGACTGAGAACCCAGAGGACACGCCATGGTTGTGACATGTCAATCAGAAGGTAACCACATCTTAAATCATACCCTGCTTTATCGTCTAATTTACTCTAAATCGCACCATAATTTAGAAAATGAACATCACGGTGTATTGAACAAGACTTGAAACTAGCGACTCGGATCATAAACTCATTAGATAACTGTTTACTAAGGTAATAAATCGACTGAGAATTAGGGTAATTTTCTCATCAGCTTATATTTATAATGCCCCCTGCTGGTCATTGACAAGAATGCAGGTTTGAGACACTTTGCATTAGCTTCCCTTTTCAGACCTGGAAGCTACATCCACTTAATATATCGTCTATAGGTGGGGATCATTTGAATGTTTGATATGTTGATGGCCTGAGTTTTACCATTTTGGTATTTTTTTCCTTTATTCAGCAGTTCAAGAGAGACAGACAGAGAGAATGAGAGGAACGACACGCAACAACAGAAAGGATCATAAGTAAACAAAAATACAAATTGATCGGACATTTAACACCGGTTTTTGGTTCTTTAAAGTTTTTGATGGTTGGTGCTTCAGGCACATTTTAGTCAGAACCCAAAAAAATGACTGAGTCTACAATGACTACATCATCTGAGAGACATGTGGGCATCAAGGACAGATAAAGCTCCAACTCTCGGGTTAAACAAGTTCACAAGCATCTGTGAGCACAAGTTTGAGGGTAAAAAACCCCCCATCATCACACATAGAAAATACTCACAATGGAGCAGGCGTACATTTGCACATCAGAAAAAAGACAAAACCAAACACACACAATCCATGTGCTGTGTTCGAGTCATTCAAGCAGATCGCTCTCGGTACAGGAGGTATTAATGTGTCTTTTATTGGCGGAGACAAAAGCGCTCTCATTGTCTCATTGTCCTCCACTAATGAAGCAGCAGGAAGCAGACGCACTCAGGTGGAGCTGTCAGCGCTCTCAGAACACCCTGACAACAGCAAGACACAGCTAATCATGTAGAGAGCTACCAGCCCCAGAGGAGCTCACCTCCAGGGTCAGTTATCAACATACGTGAGGAGGTCTGTAAGAAATATACAGCACAATATTTACAGGTGGAACGGCTCCTAAATCTTCTTAATAATGATGTCAGTAAAGCAGTCGGGTTTGCTGTTTTGGTCTTAAAGATGTTTCACCTCTCATCCAGAGAAGCTTCAGCAGTTTTTATTGGCTACGGTACAAAGTCCAGGTATTTACTGTGAACTTCTTTGAGTGCTTTCCATTGAGCTTATTATGCTTCTGCCTGTGCAGAATTACTGTATATATTATACATCAGCTATTCTCAACCAGTGGGCCTCAGAGCATCATCGAGTGGGCTTTGTAATTTACAAAGATAGTTATTTTTATACCGAGGAGGAGGCTTTTAAAGGAGCTGAGAGTGATGACCCTCAGGCACGGTACGTCCTATGTAGAGGGGTTTTTTCCACCTTCAATCGGTATCTGTTTAGTGATTGGTCAGCTGATCTGATTGGACAGCAAAAGGCGCAGGTTGCAGGCTGCAAACCACCTGTGGAGACGGGAATCACCGCACAAACCACCGGCTCTAATGTTCTTTTTTTAAAGCTGTATTCAATTTGAATGATGGATAAATCAAAAACCTCCACTTTTAACCGTAAATGATTTTCTCTCCTTTTTTTCTTTCCCTTCCAAATTCACTTTTGCTCGTTCAGGTAAACTGAATAAAAATATTTATCCTCCGTCACTGTGCAGCCACCAGTCCAATAATATCAGTCTTGGCATAAAAGGACAGTGTGTTTACAAATGAATTTTATTTAGAGCATGTAGCTGATTTTGTTGCTCTGTTATTTCACTAATATTCAAATATTATTTATCCAGGAATTTTTCAAGGATTCCTAGGAGAAAAAAAAAGGTTATGGATAGAGAAAAGTCACATAATGGTTACAAGAAACCAGTGGTTCCTGTTGGTAGGAGGTGGGACGCGAGCTGCAGTCTCTGGTGTCGAAGCAACAAGCTTAGAATCCCCCAACCAACATCCTCCCTGGAGACCAAGGCAGTGAACGCAGCATTCATTTTCTATGAGATGCAAGTGAACTGGGATAGGAGGCTGGACTGACTGGCACTGAAATATTTTATGCAAATCCAATCAGTGGACCCTCTGAAGTGTCTTTAGAGATGAAATGTCTTCAAAAGAGCAGACATTGTTGGCTTTTTTTAGACATTATGTTAAGATTCAGGGTACGTTAATTTCATCCAAGATAATTTCATTTTATTTGCGTTAGAAAAGGCAGCCCAAACCACTTAAATGTAAGTTTTGTATGTTTCGGCATGACAGCTGCCAAATAAGGGCCAACTTCAACCAACCAATAAACATTTGAGCGACTGCTTTGTGGCACCAAAAAAGCGTATACTTTGGGGAGTTTCCAGCTGTGTTTCATGGCGACAAAACCAGGTATTTCCTAACACTAACCAAGAGTTTTTGTGCCTAAGTAGATCTAAAGCACAATGTGACATGGTCTGGTGTTTTCTTGAGTTATTTCCTGTTTTATTTTGAAGGTTTTCTCCTCTTGTGTCGGGTCCTACTTCACACTTCCTGTCTTTGTTCTTTTCCCTCCACTGTGATTGTCTGCCCCGCCCTGATTAGTTTCACCTGTGTCTTGTTAACCTTCCCTCCCTTCTCTCTTTCTTTCTTTGCGAGTTTTCTGTGTCCTTCTAGTGTTTTTTTTTGGCCAGTGTTTTGAGTTCAGTTTGCCTCTCTGTGTTACCTGGAACTCATGTTTTGGATATTGATTTTTTGCCTCTGCCCATTTTGGATTTATTTGCCTCAACTAGACTGATTTATGAACCGTGAGTTTTCATTTTGCTTATTGAATAACTGCACTGAAGCTGCTCTGCCTGCAGTGTCTGCCTCTGGGTCCAACCCCATTCCCATTGTTTCTGGCACAAACCGTGACGCAGTGTTGTCAGCAGAAGATTGAAAACTGAAACATAAAGAGGCTTCTGAGGAAACCTTACTGGAACTGATGTCCTGGCGTTGCCTTCAGGAACATGTATGGCAACAGAAAACACGCATGTGTGTCAGACTGCGCTGTGTTGTGAGGAGTGATCATCTCGCTGTTTGCCTCTGGCAGCCTCCTCCTCCCGTTTTCACAGTCGCACTGCATCACTGCCAAGGCCTTGAAGTTATTTACTGTTGAAACTAAATGTTCTTGTGTGTTTATACTAAATCTACCTCTTTAAATGGAAACTAATTATAGCAGTTAATTGTACTTAGGGCACTGAGGCACAACTGATCGTTCTTGTCTGATTACTTGTCCCGCTGCAGCAGGGCGAGAATCCATTCTGCAAAAGATGCTGCATAAATCTCAGCACACTTTTTTTTTTTTTTAAACCGTAGCATGAAGTAATTTAAAAAAAGAAAACACAAAATTGACAATGCGGCAGTTAGGCTTTTTTGTGTGATGGCAGCTTGCAGTAAGAAACAGTGTTTGTTTGTTTGTTTGTCTGTCTGTGTAATGGCAGCAGTTTTAACTAGTCATGTCGACAGACTGTACTCCTCAGAGAAGCGCGATGCTTCAGGTTCAAACAGCAATGAAAGAATAGATCAAACAAACCTCTTCCGTAATGAGCACCCAAGGGAGTTAAGCACAGAGAGGAGCAACAGAACACAGCCGAACAGAGAAGACGAGAGCAGAATTAGTCCGTGCAAATATAAAAAGAACACCGTTAAGCACTTTTTAAAATGTGACCCGTCACTTTCTTTTGTATTACTTCTTTCCATGCACTGTTTTCAAGGATTATTCTGCCATTTTTAGCTTTGATATTGGTTGTATTGTGTTGCAATAGGCTATATTAATTTTATTAGATGTAGGAATGATTTGCATACTGATTAATAAAACTGTAGTTCTTCCTTGAGACAGTTTACTGATAAACTAATGATCATGCTAGCTTGGTCATTATTTATGTTGTACTGTTGCACAGCAGTGGTTTGAGCTAAATGCTAATAAAAGGTCAGCATGCTAACATGCTCACAATGACAATGCCAACATGCTGATATTAAGCAGATGTAATGTTTATGTGTTAGCATGCTAACATTTGGGAATGTGATTCGTTTTGCAGATATTTGGCCATAAAGCCGAAGTATTGGACAAATTAAAAATCTGACCTGATGATGGCACTAGATGAAAAGTCTGGGGATCACCAAGTTATTACAATTAATCCTGAAAATAAATTTCATGACAATCCATCCAAGGGATTAAAGGGACAGTCCAACCCAAAATCGAAAATACATATTTTATCCTCTTCCCTGTAGTTCTATTTATCCATCTAGATAGTTTTGGTGTGAGTTGCTCAGTTTTGGAGATGTTCGGGTGTAAACATTGGCGTCCTCCTCAGCTGAGTTGTAATGTTGGCTAGCTTAGTTAGTTAGCTAGCCTCTCGTCCATGAGTAGATGCACGTTTCCTTCTGCGTGTTGAGACAGAAAGAAAGTAGTTCCTCCATTAAACTGCTCACAACAAGGTCTGTGGATTATCTCGAGTAACCGGGTCATGATTTCTGGAAAGAGACATTGCTGTTGAGTTTTTCAAATATATATTTTGCCGTTATGAGCTCCACAAGTGAAGTGCCATCTAGTTCCAATATATTGGAGAGAAGGCAGACATCTCTACAAAGATTTCTCTTTGGTATCAACTGCTCTAACATTGTTTCCTCTCAAATCCAAAGTGCATCCAAGCATTCATGTAAGCCTCCTTCCACCGAGCAGCTAAAGTTAATTACCTCGGTGAATGCAGTTGATGATACTTGTTTCAAGAGGAGAGGATATTATTTATTCATTTTTCCCCTCACAACGCTGCTACTTCCCACTCGTTTGTGTGTGAACCACTAACCTTCCAGCAAATTATAGCTTATGCAAACTTAATGTGACCACCAGCGCGTAATTATGATGGCCAAATGCCAACATAGGGGTTGAAGGAAATCATCAGCTCATTTTTGATAGATAAAAAGAGAGTACGCAGATTATGTTAATGAATTTGATTAATGCCATGAGTTATTGAGATATTATTAATTGCCATTTTTGCTAAAAATTGCCAGTCTCCAAACATACATTCATCATCCAGTTTGTCACTGCGTATCTGGGTCTGATCTACATACAGTCCCCACAGGATGAGCCTCCGAGCCCAGACTCCTCCGCCCAGCAGCTTCCTCCTGATTCCCGGAGGCTCGAGCAGACTCAGCGATCTCTTCCCTCCTGTCAGTCCTGGATCTGCTCTGGGGTCATACTGTTTAAACTTTTAGACAAACGAAGTCTACATCCTTGCTGCAGCCTCAGGATGGTGACATATAGGGATTTACTTTGATGTATGTATTTTCAGATAGTTTTCTTTCTAACTTTCTTTTTAAAGAACACTTTCAGGGTAATCACACTTCTTTTCAGAAGTTGGGCAGAGCTATACTAACAATTTGCAGAGATTATAACACTTTGTTTACTCAAAATAATAAGATGCAACTGAAATTAACAGAGGAGAATCAAGCTTTGTCTGCACAGCCCTCTGAGACCCTTTAAAGAGGTTAAATAACAGCCAAAATAATCAACCTGTGTGAATGTACAGGGCCTTTCAGAGGATTTGGATATGTAACCAATATTTTTTCCTTTATCTTCCATCTGAGTCCACCTTTTTTCAGGCCCTTCAATCACGCTCACGTGTTTCTACCAACAAGTCCTGTAAATTACATGTCAAATACGTTCGTAACTGCCCTTTAAAACGACACAGAGAAACGCTTTCTGATCTGATTTTTGCGATCCTCTACTGGCAAGACGATATTATTTGCCCTCGAATACTGTTACAAATCACTGTTGGAAAAATAAACCTGTGCTCTGGTGTAACAACAGTATGGTTAAGGTTTGATTAGTTCAGCCCGTCCTCACCAGGAAAACAGCCTTTATTAGCTTATTACAGCGACCTCACGTGGTTATAGTTATTATTACAGGAGCACAGGAGGAAGTCAGGTTATTTAATGAGAGTGACAAAGAAGGTGGAGTATAGATGGATGACTTTCACCCTGGGTTCGTGTCCCATGTGACACCAGAAGTAAATGTTGACGTATTTAAACTTACGATACAGAACTTAAAGTTCCCCTCCAGACGTGTTCTAAAGTACATAAAAATACTCTGCTGTGACTAATATTTTATTTAACATGGTTTAAGAAGTTTTAAAAACTCTAGAAAAGGGCTGGAAGCACATCTGCTCTTTCTCCCTCATTGAGACATTCTGGTTCTATGAATCACAGGCCTTGCAGCACATCCTGTTAGCGCTAGCTTGACCGGTAAAAGAGCAGTTAGCATCAAGATGGCTAGTGTTAGAGGAAACATGGGAGAGATTCAGCCATAAGGTTACATGTTTGAGCCTCAGTCAGACCCGGACTCAGATGAGGAGACTGTTCTGAACCAAAACCAGCGACTAGCAGACGTATCAGAATGGTAAGTTAGCATCTTTTGTTTATGTTGTTTGTTAGCTTATAACTGGCAGTGGCTGACAGCGTTAGCGGTTGTGAAATGTACAATAATACCTGCTACGATGTTACAGCGTGTTCACATCTTGATACCCAACCAAGTCTTCCTGGGAACTGGCTCATTGGCAGTAGAAGTATTTATTAGACGGCGATTTGCTTTCGTGTTTGTGACGTACCAAATCTAGCTCGCCTGGTTTGAATCTCGTATTTTTAGGAAGTGCACAGACATCTCCCCCTTCAGTAGAGGAATGTTTCTAGTGACAAACTTTGGACCAATACAAGTCAGTATAGTCCAGGTCAGATATTTTACAGGATGTAAACATAAGAAAACACATTTTTGAGTGGAGGGGGTCTTTAAGTTACCTCACATAACTTAAGTTACTGAAGTAGTTTTGGTTACAGCTAATTAATTAAGGTTTGAGGACCTTCGCTGTCTTAGTTACAATCATGACCACATGGTTAGGTTAGAGAATGATCGTTGGCTAAATGAAAACGTTGACTGTCAATTTGAAACAGGAAATAAACAACGGTCATCCCCTGGCTCAGCTTCTATACATGCTTTTGAAAGTCAGCAATGTTGAAATATGTACAAGCTATTCTGTATTTGGTCAAAGATACTGGTTCCAGTAAATAAGCAAGCACATGGCTGGAGATAGTTGCTGGTTGTATAGCAAATATTTGGAAGTTTGCAGTGAGAGCCAGCATATTTATGATTCATGAACATCTCCTACGTCAATACCGTTTGCATAAAAATCCCCCGTGTCACCGTCATGTGGGTTGCTGTGAGGATTACTTGTTACTTGGGCGGCCAGATGTCAAAACAAACTCTCTCCTCAGTGTGGGGCAGCAGCACTTTGACATTGACGTCCCTCCGGATCAATCAGCTCCGTATAGGCTCAGTTGCTCATATCACAGTCACACACAGTCGTTGCTGAGGGATTATAACCATAGCTGAGCGACGGAATGAAGATTTATCTTTGAATCCAGAGCTTTGCATTTTGGCTCAGATCTTTGTAGTCGTGATGAAAGTCTTCTGAAATGTCTAAAAATTCAGGTAGAAGCTCAAATCTCACCTAGTTCAGGTTAGGACGGTGAACTTTAATCAGAAATTAGACTGTATTCAAATTCATTCACATGATGGCAGAAATTGAGAGCAAACGAATTATCTAACAAAACAAATATTTAGAACTTTCCATCAATAGGTTTCATCACAGTCCAACAGATCAGAAGGCAGGGGCGTAAATATAGACAGTGCAGTTGCCCTGGGGGCCCGTGGGGTGGGGGTGGGGGTCCAAAGAGAAAGAGATTCAGAACAACTCTTCAGAAATGTATATGTGTTCAAAGAGATACTCACATTAAATCAAAACCTGTAACATTTACTATTTTGTCCCTGAAACGGCAAACTGAACTCTGTAATGTTTTTCTTTTACTTTTTAATAAAATAGTCAATAGCAATCAATTTAACAAAATGATATGCTTATTCTACATAAACTATAAAGAATATTAAATTAATTTATTTTCTTTAATATTCTGTTTATCATATACCGATATATAATGATGGTTGCTGGGTAACATGTATGTTGATGTCGTCCAATGTCAAGTCTTATTCGACCATGTGACGAGATGAGTCTGTACGGTGGCTAGTTTAGGCAAAATCGGTAAAGACTGACGAGCTGAGCACATCTGAAAGCCGAGCGAGCTGTCACGCAACGCTCCCTAAATTACATCTTTTTGGCATCGACATCAATACTGCCCTCAGTGGTGTGACTCAGCTATACTGCGGATAACATTAGAATATCAAGCTAGATATAATATTTGTCCGAAATAATCATAATGTTAGTTCGGCTATTTTGTTAGATGTCATTATAGCGTGCACTGGGGCCCAACGCAACTACTTTACGCCTCTGCCAGAAGGCCATAAAAACCTTAAAGACTCATTACTCCTTTAAAGCAACAAATAAAACCACCAAAAAATGTTATTAAAAATATGTTTGCTAACAGAAAACGGTGTGAAACCTTGCTCTCTGTGCCATTTTGTTTTCTGTTTAACTTCATTCTGAAGCACGAAATCCTGGAAGATGAGGCACGCCTCAGTGACCCTGGCAGGAGGACTCTGATCTGGGGGCGGGGGTTTACACGAGGTAAACTGGTCTCAGGCGAGCAGTCACTGTCTGCATGGACGGGTGATTCTCCATAGTTCTGCTGAGTGATGCCTGAAGTAGCACAACATGATGTGAAGGGTGGAGGTCTGGAGCAATGCTTGATGGGCAAAGCGGGGCAGCGCAGGGTCCCTAGGACAATTCTGCACCTTGAGATTTACTTTCAGTGCCAATGCAGGAAGAAGTGTGTTCTTTATGTAGTAAGGTAGAAAGCAAGAGCTTGAATAAGCCCCCAGGAACAGCGACAGGCTTTGAATTTTGACTTATCGGAACTATCAGGATTGATCCATTCAATCCGATAGCATTTTGAAAGTCTATAAGAGCTGCATGATTGAATCATTTTATCCCCAATCAAGTCAGCGGAGGGCCAAACCGCACACTGGCGGCTCAGCCAGCAGAAGTCTCTAATGCACATGCTCTATGGGCTGCATAATGCGTAAACTATGTGGCAGATCCGGGAAGTCGTCATAGGAATGAACGGGACCCGCATCTGACGACGATTACTAGATCTATAGAATATGCTCCTGAACAGACTTGTACACGGACAGCTGAGGACACCAGAGATGCATAGTTGTTATGTTACTTTCCTGAGTCTACTTGGAGGATTTTCATTCCACACATGCATATTCCATAGTTTGTCATAGTGTCGAGGTCAAAAAATTGGGTTAGAATTGGCTTCAAATCTTAAGACAAAATTTACATCATGCATCGATGAGGGAAAATATAATTTTATAATCTTTTTTTATTAACTGGAACCAGAAACTGACCGTAAAGGAAAATTCAGGTATTTTTCAACCTGATGTATTTCCCAGAAATGTGGCCATTGTAACTCTGTGGGTTATGCTAACTTTGCACCTTGGTTGTAGAGATTCAGGGAATTCAGGACTTGGTGTGGATGAACATGGTAAGGTAGACGGGTCAGCCAGCAAGTTGACCTAGATAGGCATAATGGCCATTTGAGGATCCACTTTTAGTCGAGACAAGTGCAGTGGAAAGCTGAAGCCTTGCTCACTTTACCCCTTGTTTCTTAGAATCTCTACCGAGGCTGTGGCTCAAGAGTTGGAGCGGGTCGTCCATTATTCCCTCAGTTGGTGGTTCAATCCTGTCCATGTATGGAATTGTTCTTGAGCAAGACACTGAACCACAAGCTGCTCCTGAGGGGTAGACTAAGGCCTCGCATGGCAACTGTACTGCCAGCGGTGTGTGAGTGTGTGAATGAAACTTAAAATTGTATAGTGCTATAGTTTTGTTATAGAAAATGTAGTCTATAGAGCCACAATGGATATTTTTATGGGAAATGCAACAGGTCGAATATACCTAAATCTTTCCATAAACCATACCGTAGTTTCCATGCACAGATATTGCGGGATTTTAAAAAAGATGGCTTTAAAGTGTAATCTGGGATTTCACAGAATCCGCCAACGTCGATTGCCGGGTTGTCTGGTTTGAATCTGGAGCTGACTTAATGAACAAGGCTTCTCTGTCAGGCGTCATACTCTACTCTTTCCCTCACGCAACAGTCATCTCTCCCTCCACACCTGGATAATTAGTTCAGCCATCGAATGCTGTCATCTGACCTCTACAAAATCCCTGTGACTGTGATTCTAACAGTGTTTGACATTCGCAGTCAGTCTGCTCGAGCTTAAAGGATTGATGTGCCCTTCTAAGAAAAAGACAGAGGGTGTAAAGGGAGGGAACCATGTCTACACACAACAGCAGTTGTTTGTGTGTTTTCAAGCCAGCAGAAACCTGTTGGCTGAACCTCTTTTGTCTCCAAAAGGTCAGCATATCAAGGATTTCGAAACCAGCCTTATTTTTAGATTGACCTTCATGCATTTTTGAAATTATACAGTGGTTTGTGTCAGTGTCTCATCCTTTTTTCTTTTTTTTTTTGGGCTGCATCCACATCTAGCTGTACATCAGCAGGTTTATTACTTTACAGGCTCTCTCTCTTTATTCAACACTTGTATCGCCTCGCTATCACATTAACCACCAACCCCTCGAAGTATCAGTTGCATCCGTGCTTCTGCTCCATCTCTCTCTGAGGTTGTGGCTCTCCCTGAGATCTTCCTCATGTCTAAAAATAGAGGAAGAAGAAGGGCTGATTTCTCCTCCCTGGAGACAGATCAATAACTGTTGATTGAGACGGGAGCGAAAAGGGAGACGTGGAAATGGAAGGCGAAGAAAGAGAAGGAGCAGACGATAAGAAGGAAAGCGGAACAAATGTGGCGAAATTTGTGGCGAGCGTGAATTTAGAATGGCACGTGAAGAAGCGTGAAGTTGCTCGGCTGTGTTACGGTTATTTGTGTGTTTATGGGAAACTGGACGTACAGTAAATGTGTGTGTGTGCAGCCTCTATAACTTTATTGTGTGTGTGGTGTGTAGTCCTTGCTGCGTGGGTTGCTGTTGGTGTATCTGAAGAAATGTGTGACTGTGTGTATATATGTCTATTTTTGTGCAAATGTGGGTTTACATGTGGCTTTGTTATGTGTGTGTACATGCATATGTGTATTCAGCCTTGTGTTGGGTGTGCGCGTGCACGTGTGCTTCTGTGTGGTTGTGCATATGAGTGTGTGTTTGTATTTGTGTGTGAGTGAATCTCTCCTCCATGCTGGGCCATCTGCTCAAGGTGATAACAAACACATTAGCCCTCAGACTGAAGCAAAACAACCACTCTGACTCTCACCGGCTGGCTGAGGATGACTAGTTTATATTACCTTTAAGTCTGCTCTGAGAACCTGTTAATGTTTTCCTCCTGCTGCAGGGCACACGCAGCAGTGTCATCATCTGAATGTCTCTGGAGGCCATTTAACCCTCAGCCGGGGTCTCCTGAATTTGTCTCACAGCTACTGGAGACTGGAGTAACAGCATGATTCCACTGTGACTGGAGCTTTCTGCTCATAGCTCCGTTCTTATTAATATTTTAATACTAACGCTGAAAGAGTTGACTTCATGTATGGTGCAGAGGGATTTGCTAGAAGGGTTAGATTTTTAGTTATTTTACATTTCAGACTTAACAACTCTATTTCCAGCAGCAGCAGCAGCAGCAGCAGCAAGCAGCTGTTTTCAGCAAACAAGCTCTTGTCACACCTCTGTACACTTTCTGCCCAGCACCAAGCAACAGACTCACAACATTAGTGACTTATTGGTGAAGAAATTGGAACATGTTAGCAGCTAAAGAGCCAGATGTTTGTCTAAGCAGTTGATGGCAGCAAAACCAGAGCTAACTAGAATGGCACTCAGTAGAGCTCATACCTCCGCCAAGGCCCAACAGCCCTCTTATTTAAGCCTTAGCACCAAC
>JBBPCS010000130.1:8107954-8121696 GCA_037974645.1 Hollardia meadi
CACACACACACACACACACACACACACACACACAGACAGGTTTGTGCAGCTAGCTTTGTTAGGACATTGCATTGACATCCATTCATTGTGTACAGCCTAACCCTAACCCTAACCTCAGTACATACCATAACCCTAACCCCAACCAGGACGTCAGAAATTATGTTTTGTCACATTAGAATCTGTCTTTGGTCCCCATGAGGACCACTGGTCCCGACAAGGTTAGCATGTATGCTAGAGAAGGGTATGCGTACACACACACGCATACCAAGAAGTGTGTCACTAGCAGCAATACTAAGTAATAAAGAGATACTTAACACCTATTATCCATGATCTTTTCCCACACAGCCTCAAGGCAACAGCAAATTAGAGAAACCAGTTTACTCAACCTCCATTTCTGAATTGTAGGAGGAAACGCACACTGGTTCCTAAAGCAAAGAATGTTGAATGTCAACTGTTACTGTAGCCGCCAGTAACCAAAACAATACAACCTATTCTGTAACTGACTTCCCAGAAGTAACCGCAAGAATTGAGCATGTGTTCATTTAAACTCCAGGTCAACCATCATCGTCACCTCTAAGTCGTGGTCAGTAAAGTCACACAATTAACAAACCTCTATTTCGTCTTAAATATTCCACATTGAAATTCCAGATTATAAACTGAACATAAAGTCTGCCTTCACTCTAGTCTTTTTCTGGCTGCTGTACGGTAACAAATAGCGCTACACACCTGCAACTACCACCAATGTGTAGCTAAGTTAATATGGATTCAGTAAGGTGCTAACAGAGTGTCACCACTTGCTGTAGTTGGTGCTAAGGCTAAAATAAGAGGGCTGTCGGGCCTTGGCGGAGATATGCGGTCTGAGTTCCATTCTAGTTATTGAAGTAAAAGATCTGAGTACTTCTTCCATCAGTGGTTTTGCACTTTGTTGCTCCACACTGTGCAGAATGATCTATGCTATGCACAGGCTTGACCACTCAAAGCGCTTTACACTACAAGTCAGCATTCACCCATTCACACATTGGTGGCCCTGCAAGGTAGTCAACCCTGCAGGGTGCCACCTGCTAAGGGGATCAAACCACCAACCTTCCGATCACCAGGCGACCGCTCTACCACCTGAGCCACATATCTAATACCTAATTTGTGCTCGCCTTACATCTGAATTTAAAATGTAGATGAATGAGCTGATGATTTTGTGACATCATATCACAAAGCTAAAGCTCTAATATGCAACTTGCACAAGTGAGAAGAGGAAACTTGAAGCCTCCAGAGCACATACAGTGGATGAATTAAACTTTCACCTTGGCTCCTCCACAATCGGCTCCTCGCTCTCAATAGGCTCACTCCTCATGGACACGGAGCTGGGTACGCATGGCCTCTCCTGCATCACTTGACTTTAACACAACATGAACATTCAACATTCAATTCAAAGACCCTTTACGAACACAATTTTAGATATATAAACCTCTGCTTTGATTAATAATTTGTGAAAGTAGAGGACGATTGAACAATACACAAAATCAAGACAAGTAATGGTGACAAAACCCAAAGATACAGTATCAATACTAAATTTCCAGAATACTACACAAAACTATATACAGCAATAGACACTACAGATCCCTCATTAATTGATAATCAAAATCATTTTACTCAATTATATAAAAACAATTTGATATTACATCTCTGTTGAAGAGCGTGAGCTTGAAACGTCACTTATAGAGATGCTAATAAATTGCACTTTGAGGTAGCATCAGTGTGCTGTCCTTTTTTCATGTTTTTCACAGCACGTTTATAGAAAAATATACATTCAAGCTCAGGATCAAACCGCCCGATTTCCATTTTCGAATTGTAGAAAGCTTTTTGCAAAAATACTTCATCCCAAATCATTAAATTCTTACATTTGCTTCCCAGAAATGCCTCCATCGTGGAAATCAATAGGCTGAAACAGAGACCGATCACTCCTCATGGACACACAGCTGGGTCCAGGTGAGTCTGGCCTCTCCTGCTTTGCCGGGCTTCAACACAACATAAAGAGTAGAAGTTGATTTTAGAGCTGAGCTCAGAGATGGTAAACAGTCAGAGAAATGTTCATATTACCTCTTAGCTCTGGTCTGGCAGTCATATTCCTGGCCCCCGTCCCCTCTCTCCTCAGACACATTCATAGTTCACACCTTTAGAGAAACAAGCTGGGCTGATTTGTCACAGTAAGAGCTCCTTTAAAAGTCTTAAGTTCACCATACAGTTACTTTGTAGGTAAAGATTCTTACCTGCCAAACTCGCGTCCGGATCAAATCAAAAACACTGCAGAAAAACAGACAACACTCCTCAGTATCCATCCGTTTGTGTGTGTCTGATTTATTTTTGTTACTTCCTCATACCTTTACTTTCACATTCAAACCAGTCCAACCTGTGGCAGGGGATAAACGTGTGCCACAGAACTCCCAGATCACATGATGTGTCTCCAGTAGATGGTGCTAATTAACCTCATCCAGAGGGGCCATTTACTGGAATGTACTTATGAGGACGTTGTATGGACTGACCCTGACCCTAACATGACGTACCCCAACCTTTGACCTCGTCTCGCAGGCCCTGAAAACTTACAAGCAATGTGGTCCTACATTAAGAGACAATTTAAAAAGGGCTTTTAATCCTACTACAGATAGTTGCTCATTTAGTCATGAATGTTTGATTTTGCAAAGAAATACTTACAACCAAGTTTTTATGGGTTTAACTCTAACTACCTGAACATTTAAACCAAGTTTTGTTTTGCTCTAAAACAGGCTAAATGATTAATCTTATAGACTTACAGAAAACATTCTCTGCCATCAGTCATATAACTTGGGTAGACATCAGATCAACCGCGCAATTATAACTCCATTTATTAATGAGCTGTTCTATTAGATGGCTTTAGTTTAAACTGGGTGTGCTTCATAAACTGGAAACAGAGTGTATATTACATTTAAATTGATAACGCTCAAAACTGCATTTAATAACTGATCTACTGCAGTTAAATCACATAATGATAAACTCATATGTTTGAATTATTCAATAGGTTTAAGTTTAAACTGCTGTTTCTTCTCCTTGGAGTGACATTATGTTATTATACTATATTTTATTTGTTTATTTTACTATTATTTATATTTTATTATTTCACTTGAATGTGTATTATTATTATTATTATTATTATTATTATTATTATTATTATAGCTTTTTATTTCCATCTTTCATTGATTATAATTAAATAGTAATAGTATTTCATTACATCTTCTATCTGTCTGACCTGTCAAGCTAATAGCTAATGTCACACACACACACACACACACACACACACACACACACACACACACGCACGCACGCACGCACGCACGCACGCACGCACACACACACACACACGACTGATCAGATGATGGTCACATGGTTCAGTCAGCTGATGCTAACGCTCACCAGCCGGACGGACGGACGGACCTCCTGCGGCAGAGACGGATCTGACGGTCAGACAGGATGCCTTTCTCCGAGTTATATTTTAACGTCGATAACGGCTACCTGGAGGGGCTGGTCAGAGGATTTAAAGCTGGAATACTGTCCCAGGCGGATTATTTAAACCTCGTCCAGTGTGAGACCCTGGAAGGTGAGTTAAAAACAGATGCTAGCTAACGGCCAGAGCTAATATCATTGGCTAACGCAAGCTGTCAGTCTCAAAGCCAGTTAGCATTAGCGTGGTTCGTAGCAACGGTAATGCTACTTATAATTGTACTATGCAGCACTCGGCTTTGCATTATTGTCACGTAGTACTACTCATTAAACTGCACGTCGACAAATTACACAATTTAAGGCGAAATACTTGATATTTGGTTCTTCCATCTTGCTAACGCTACCTTCTAAGTCTTAGCTAGCTAGCTAATGCTAACAGAAGCCAGGCATACATAGCCAAGTGTTTTGTCGTCTATTGATCAATGATGAGCTTTTTAGAGGAAGTGAAATTACATTAGGAGGACATTTTACAGTTGGGACTTTTGACAAAACATGAAGTGTCGTTACCGTTAGCTTTTAGCTAGCTCTATTTGCATTGCCACATCCTTCGTTTTATTATGGTCATCAACGGTTATAGCCGTCAAGCAGTTTATAAACTGACATCATATAACTGACACTTTATTGCAGTTAACGCTTCTTGTTTTCCTGTATAGCTGAGCAGAAACGTTAAACGAGTAAATAGTCTGTTAAAGGTCATACCAGTATTTCTCATTACAGCTATACTTCACAGCACTTACAGTATCCAAAGAGTCTTTATAACTGATAAATCTTTACATTTAAGAAGCTGAAATGATTAATCGGCTATCGAAATAGTTGGTAAATGATTTTCTCCGACTAATTGACTAATAGTTGCATCTCTATATTGTTTTATATTCTGGTCCAGATGAAATTATACAGATAAAAGGATGAGATAAAATGGCAAATATACTTTTACTACTTGGTTGGGGCACACCTGCACAGAGGGGGCTCGGATTTAAAGGGTGGCAGCATGAATCTCCCGTGATGAAACCCCTCCTAATAAGCTCCTCACTGGCAGTTGAACAGAAGTGCATGATGGCACCATTTGTCATAGAGGTAGCATATGTTTGTGTACTGTCCTCACCTTGATAACAGTGGGGTTAGCTGTGAAAAGCACAGTGGGCAGTACATAAAGAATTAGACATAAATTGAAAGGAAAAAATGGTAGAATCAACCTTAAAAAATCTTCACGATGCTTTGTAACTTTGCACGATTTGTACAAAATTGGCTAAAACATGCAAACACAGTGGTTTGGCCCTGCTGTGTCACGTTATGAGACACAAAAGACTTGTTTTTTTATGTTTCTTTCACCAATCAGAATAAAGCTTTCTAATCAGCTGTGCTCTCCGTCCATGTTTCTCTGCCGCAGATCTGAAGCTCCACCTGCAGAGCACAGACTATGGCAGCTTCCTGGCAAACGAGGCGTCCCCTCTCACCGTGTCCGTCATCGACGACAAGCTGAAGGAGAAGATGGTGGTGGAGTTTCGCCACATGAGGAACCAGTCGTACGAGCCGCTGGCCAGCTTCATGGACTTCATCACGTGAGTAAAACGCTGTTGTTTCGAAATAAGTTCAAACTTCTTTGGAGTGTTGCTGCTTATTCCAATACTTAATTTTAAGTCAGTGATGCTTCTGTGAACATGAAATATCAGGTTCTATTATATTTATGACTGATCATTACATCTTATTGAATTATTCTAGATGTCTTGGTGTCACACTGTTAAATAAACTTCCACAAAATTCAGCCTGTCAGAGTTGATACAAAACAGATATTTTTGTAAACTACAGTTTCATAAATTAACCCACAGATGTACATGTGTTCCAGCCAGAGTCTTTGCTGTTCCAACATTTGTAAAATGTTAAAAATATAAAAAAAGATGATGATTTTTGCTTATGTCTGTATTGGAGGTCGACCAATAGTGGATTTTCAAATATAAGGATCATTTTTAGTAGGAAAAAGCCGATAGCCGATTAATCTGCTGATACCTCCCCCCATCCAGATGAAAAAATCAAAATTTCGGAAATGAACAATCTTCGACTTTATTAGAAACTGGATAACTGTTGAACTGAGCATCTAAGTAATAAATACTGAAATAAATGAATAAATAAGTCTGGATGATTGAACATCAAATCAAATAATATCATTATTATATCGGCCTTTGAGAATTCACTTTCGGTCGACCTGTACTTCATATTTCTACTTTTATCGAACCAACAATGTTAAACCAAAAGACTCTTCATTTACTGTTATAAATGACAAAGAAAAGCAGCAAATTTAAGAAGCTGTTATCTTGTGGTGTTTCCTGTCTGTAAATGCATTAAAATGTTGCATTCTAAAGTAAGGTGACTAAATGTTCATAGATTTCCTGTCTCAGCAGGTTTTTTTCTTATTGTGGGTTAAACATGGTTATACCACAATTTTTAATATAAAAAAAAAATAAAAAAAAAGGTAAAACAGCTGCTCACAGTCGCCCTGTAACCAGATTAGAGAGCTTAGAGGTGGCTCCTCCGCTCTGTCATGACAACCCCTCCCCATCTACCTTGTGTTTCAGATACAGCTATATGATCGATAATGTCATCCTGCTGATCACGGGCACCCTCCACCAGCGCGCCATCTCTGAGCTGGTGCCAAAGTGTCACCCGCTGGGCAGCTTCGAGCAGATGGAGGCGGTAAACATCGCCCAGACCCCCGCCGAGCTTTACAACGCCATCCTGGTGGACACGCCCCTGGGTGTGTACCTCCATGTAAACTGCTGGATGTGAAAACTGACTAGTAATGTCTGTGGCAGAACAGAAGATGGCACCAAAGAAACATTCAACGGTCCTTTCTGTTGGTTTGACGTGAATTCTTTCTCCTCTCGTTTCAGCTGCTTTCTTCCAGGACTGCATATCTGAACAGGACTTGGATGAGATGAACATTGAAATCATTCGTAACACACTTTACAAGGTAAAACATATAGTAATGATAAACATACTTAATAATGTGTAATGTTATAGAGTATAAGGCAGGATGAACTGAAACGACAGCAAGAGATAAAACAAAGTAAATTTAATTAAGATAAACCAGGAAAATGTGCACTGGGCTAAAATCATAAGAGATCTAAATGCAAATATTTTGTTGAATATTGTAGTTATGTAAGTTGCAAGACAATATACACTGATCACTATATCACTTTTCTATTGGATAACAATAACATTTTAATTTCAATGATTTTGTTCTTGTATTATTGCCTAAAATACATTTTGAACCATGTCCTCTCAGGCTTACCTGGAGGCTTTCTACAAGTTCTGCTCCAACCTCGGAGGAACCACGGCTGACACCATGTGTCCTATTCTGGAGGTGAGTCTCAGTTTATAGTGTAGAAACAAACAAACACACACACACACACACACACACACAGCGGGTGGAGGATGTCTGTCTAAATTAAAATCTGAAATACCAGAACAAGTTTCACTGATGCCTCCTCGAGTTCACTGCTTAACAAAGGTTACATGTTTGTCACATTCAGGCCCCTTAAGTTACCATTAAATTAACAAAATATTTTTTTTTATATTGACTTGATAAATTTGATCAGTATTCTATTGACTTGTAGTGGGTCTAGTGAGATAAAATTGTGGACTAAAGTCGACTCATCAGTGTGTTTTTGGCGGTGGATAAAAGAATCTGATCTGTCCGTCACTTCCTGTTGCTCCGCTGATCTTCCTGTCTCTGCTGCAGTTTGAGGCAGACAGGAGAGCCTTCATCATCACCATCAACTCGTTCGGCACGGAGCTGTCCAAGGAGGACCGCGCCAAGCTCTTCCCACACTGCGGCAAACTTTACCCAGAAGGCCTTGCTCAGCTGGCCCGGGCAGATGACTATGAGCAGGTCAAGGCTGTCGCTGACTTCTATCCTGTAAGTCCAGAAGCCAGTGGGCTGCTTAGATCACCTCAGCTTTTGATATAACATGGAACTATTGACGGGTTGATATAATTGTTTTTAAAGACTTTTAAATCAGCAGAGGCTGTTCATCTTGTGTCTCTGTTTTTCATCCTCCTGTTAGTGTGTGCTGTTGTAGCTTTAATAATCACTACCACTGTCGATATCTTCAGGAGTACAAGCTGCTGTTCGAGGGTGCCGGCAGCAACCCAGGTGACAAAACACTGGAGGACCGCTTCTTCGAGCATGAGGTGAGACGCATGATTGGACATACACTGACTCCTAAGGGCGGAAATATACTTGCTTTTAACTACACGTTTGCGTATGCATGATGACTGCCTCGTGTATCCTGCACACGTTTCGTGCCATTGTCTTGACGTGCTTGATTTAGGGGCCTTTACCTTTTCTGCTGTGATCTTGGCATTAATCATATACGGAGCTCTTCAAGTGTCGCCATATTTATTGTTTACTTCATACATACTCTCTGAGTTCTGTGGTGTTCCCTGGAATTCTCCAGTAACGTGAACATAAAGGACTACTGACGCTTTGCATTGACCATTTCTGGTTGAAAATGGTGTGAAAATGAAGATTCCTGTCAGTATGGTAATTAGGAGGGCGCTTGTCGTCGTGAGCTTTGTGGTGTTTGTACACTCATCACTCTCTTCCTCCTTGCAGGTGAAGCTGAACAAGCTGGCCTTCCTCAACCAGTTCCACTTCAGTGTTTTCTACGCCTACGTCAAGCTGAAGGAGCAGGAGTGCAGGAACATCGTCTGGATCGCAGAGTGCATCGCCCAGCGGCACCGCGCTAAGATCGACAACTACATTCCTATCTTCTGAGCCTTCCTCTTCCTCCGTCCCTCCTTCCCCTTCTTCTTCTTCTTCTTCTTCCCTCCATCATTTCATTAAGTCTTATGTCTTGAACAGTGTCCCCAGTCCCAGCTCGGTGGTAAAGATTCTGATGGTTTGATGCTAAATGGCCTCCATTCTTCACTCATAGGTGTAAATTGGTTCCCGACACCCGAGTTTCTTGCTGTAATGTGAGTTCCAGCCAGGCTCGTTATTGCTTACGAAGTAAAACACACAGTCGAGTTCAATACACAGTTTTAGACTGGAAGCAAACAACACCAGCCTAATCCAACAGAGGTGGTTGGTGCTTGATTTAATCAGCTCACCAGGTAAAGGAGGTGACTCATTTGACTTTCAAACACTTAGATCTGATTGTCCAAAGCCTCTGACGCTCATTGTGTTGTTTTATGTGGCTCTCCCTGTCCACCCGACACATCGGCTGGTAAAACAGAAGAAGAATTTGCAGGTATTAAGTCCAGGTATTAACCCAACAGGCACCAGGACGGACGAGCCTTGGAAGCGGTGAAGCTTGATTTTAGTTTACCGTGAGGTCCCAGAACAGCAAACACCAAGCATCTGTCAGAGATCACGTTCACCTCCAGGCACATGAAACACTTCAAGGTTCAGTATTCTGTATGAATTCATCACCTACCAGAATCAGTAAAAAGGCAAAAAGTACTGGCCTAAATCTGAACCTCACATGACCTCAGAACAGTCGAGAACAAAGCAGACATGAAAACATTCCTCTGCTTGGCATCAGCCTCCACCAGGTTCTATAAAACCTCTATTTATTTCTGTTTTAGTGCTAGGTTTTGTCAGCATGTCTGGTCATTACTGTGGTTCTATCCAAAAAACTAACGAGTGAAATGTGTGAGCCCCACATTTTCTGTCTTAACTAGATTGTTGGTAAATATAAAAAAATACAACAGCTGAACAGGAACCTTCAGTCCTCACTGAATCTGTCCCGGTATCAACTCTCGACTTTCTGTAAATGAACGTACCTGAATGAGGCGTAATGCAGTGAGTATATGACAGACTTAATGTTTAAAGTATACAAAGATATATAGATATTTAAAGATGGCTATATGATTTTGTTTTCTCATGCTGTAAAAATTGATTTATTGCTGTTTTGATCGGTTTCTTACTTGTGAAATGTGTATTGTAAATGTGGAAAAAACATTAAAACGGACTAAACTGCACCAAATGCAGGTCTGGAGAAACTCATCAAATAGCTTTGATATACTTGCTTATTTATTTTCTTTATTTTTTTATGTTTGACAGAAAGAAAAAAAAGAGTGTAATGAAATAAACAGCTGCCTTTTCAGCAGGTTTTAACAAAAGCGGTAAAAAATTCTGAACAGTATAAGCAGCAAATTTAACAAAGAATATTCATCATATACCTGGTCTAAGACGTACCCAATTTCCAAATCAAAATTACCAATAATACAGTGTTAAGCAATGAAGTTGATTATTGAAACATCAGTGAGTACAGTTTTGATTCAGAAGAATTCTGCATTAATGTTTAAGGTGGAAAAAAAGGGAGAACTTTTAATGCGATGTGGGATTTTGTTCCAAATTTTACATAAAGATCTTGAACCATAGTTGTACACAGGCCGGTGAATGGGCCCTCCTTTGTCCTGGCTATTATCAACATCATCCTCTTTCTTACAGATGGTGGTGGCTCCTTCACTGACACTAGCTACTTCCTCACCTGTGATGTTAGCCTCCTGGCTATCATCTTCATCATCTTCAGACTGGCTGGGAGAAGCTTTCTGAGCTGATTGAAGAAAGTTTGTCATTAAGCCAGCTCCCTCCTCTTCTTGTCCTTTTGTTTTAAGTGCAGGTCCTGACATAGAAAGGAAATTCACTCCCAACATTAGCTAGAAATTATTTTAGATCAGTAAGTTTCTCAGGTCATTTGGCCGGCTGGACACGGTGCATACACAACAAAAAGCAAAACAAAAAAAGACCATTACTATTTCCAGTAGAAGTGGTTTTCATTATGAAACGGGCTACGTTTTAGTAAGAATAAATAAAATCTTTATTTTTGTTATTTTAACAAATAATGGTGAGAATTTTTCTACAAAAATAAAATTTGGCGATGAACATAATTATTGGCCTTCATGTGCCCCCGTACAGACTGGAAAGTTTTCCCCTTTTTCCCCCCTTATGGGTGGTTACTCAAACTCAATCTAGTTTTATAACCAATAACAAATTCAGAATTCTTATTAAAGACCACCACCATCTTAATTAAAATTGTATGAAACAAATTCATATTTGTTCTATTCAAATTGCTGCAGGCACAAATCCCTGTAAAGAGTGACTGACTACAGGCTGAACTCTCTTTAGGTTTAATTGAGTCCAATCAGGCTCTTCAGCTGCAGCTGGTGTATCAGTTGGAAGGCAGGGCTGTCTTAGTCTTATCAGGGGGATTCTGAAAGACTGAGAGCAAACAAACCCACGAAAACGTCCAACCATGACTTTACAGCTTAAAACCAAAGCTCGACTCTTCGACCTGCACTGCTCTGTAGGCCTGACGGACTGGGACATGGACAAGGAGCTGAAACTGGCAACGACCACAGACCAGTTTTACCACGGTGACTGTTTTCCTTTTCTCAAAAAAGCCCAAACCAGTCAACAGTTAAAACGATGATTATCAATGATCAATGGGGAAACTTCGAAAGTAGGGAACAAGATCCATTCAACATTTCATGTTAGGTTCAGGAACACTGAATGGGATCTGGAGGCCAAATCAAGTGATTTTAAAGTGCAGAATGTGCATTTTGTCAGTGTGTAATGTTGTGTTTAAATGTGTTAATCAATCACTGATGACAGATGACAAACTGAACGATCAATACGTGGTCCAGAGGCCTTCTGTGAGAGCGTCGAGAAGAAAAGATGAATTCATTTGGTACGATAAAACGTCAGGTGAGCCGAGAGGAGAAACACTGAGACGATCAAACTGCCACCTTTACTTTCTTTTCTTATTTTTTTTTGATCGTCTCTCTGTTAAAGGAACAGTTCACCCCAAAATACATATTTCTCCTCTTCCCTGTGGATTTATTTATCCATCTAGATAGTTTTGGTGTGAGTTGCTCAGTTTTGGAGATATCAGCTGTAGAGATGTCTGACTTCTCTCCAATAGAATTGGAGAATTATATAATATAATTATAATGTGTTGAATTAATTTCCTCAATTGCTGTTCAATATTCTGCAGCCTGCAGTGTTTACATCCATGTCTTCATCCACTTCCATCCTCGTCTTTTTGTTACAATATTTTTGTCTCTCTGAGGATAAAAATGTCTAAATTATATTACTTCTTTCACTGCTATGTGCCGTCACTGTGATCAGGTCTACTGTATATCCTGCCGAATAAATCGCGATGAACTGATTGTCGTTGCACCTTAAATGTCTGCCATGACTCTTCTGTCCATCAGACACGTTTGTGAAGCCAAACCTGTGGCTGTTAGTGAATCCCAATATCGCCTGTCCGATCCAGTACGGCGAACATGCAGCAGATGTGCGGACTCTCTCCGAACCTGCTGAGGAAGTCCAAACACCTCTGCTGGACCCTGCACAGACCCAACACCAACCCCCCACTGAGCTCCACGTGTTTGCACCTCTCCAGGAGGAAATGCTGCACTCTGTTTCCTCCTCCACCCAGTACATGGTACAGTATACTCTGCAGGTGTCAACAATCACTCTGTTCTGAGTGTGTGGTGGCCTGCTTTAGTTTACACTTGACACGCATGCTTTTACTGCATATGTTTGGAATTTTGCAGTTTGCAAAGGGTCAAAATTAAGAGGAGATCTGTATCTGAGAAATCACATCTGATCACATGCTTTTACTTTTACATCTGGTATTAAAAAGTGTTCTTTTTGTCTCAATTTTGCCAGTATTATGATCAGGCCTCAATATACCAGTAAGGTAGGCAAAGCTTGCGGCCTTGTTAACAAACATGGCATGTTCCCAGGTCAAGGAAAGTGATGATGTGGCCTCGACTTATTTATCTGGAATAGCTGACGGGTAGCTTTTTGCAGGACATCGTTTGCAGCCTGGTTACTGTCCAAAGCAAAAGCAACCGTAAGAATTCCAGTGTGATGTAGAAACTCTGGTCTCAGTGCTGTGATAAAGGCAGAGGAAACACCCAGTTGTATTAATAAGTAGGCAGGTCTTGTTACTTACTGATCTAGTAGAAAGAATGTGGGTTTTGAACCCTCTCAAGTCCCGGTGGTAAGAGGAAACACATATCGACGGGGGAACAGATTTCCACACAACACCACCGAGTGAATGCCCGTCTGTTCTCTCTTGTTTTACCTCGGTTTCTATCACTCTCCCGCTTCTCCTTCTCCATCAGCGGGGTTCTTCTTCTTTTGCAGGATAGTTTCCACAGTTATTCCATTTGTTCCACTGTTCCCTGGGGATAGTGACCGGGCAGAACAATGCCTCTTCTGGTTGTGCAGTGGAAAAATCCAGCCTGGTGGCAGCATGAATAGCAGAGTGAAAGCAATGCTTACAGGGAACCAGTCTAAACGTGGATGGTTTCATTTTTCTTTAGCCATTACACAGTGCAAGATATATTTACTTCATAATGACACATTAAAGCGAAAGAAATTGTGTCAAGACTGAGAAGACCATTTAAACCTCTGTGAGATCCAATCACTGAGAAACCTGGTCATTCCTGTTGCAAAGCAATATGCATTTAAACCTGCATGTTTTTGGTACAGATTTAAGCTTCAAATACAGAACACATATTAATATTAGTTGTAAATGGAGTCTTTTGACAGGTAATAAGTTTGATCAACTAACAAAACTTATTAAACTATATATATCAATGTTAGGTTACACGAGACAAAAAAAAGCTGAAATGCTTTTAAAACAGGAGAATGCCACAAACACTAAAGAGGATTCAATACACAAATTTAAACAATTTAAGAGTCTGTTACTGATGTAAACTCACCATTCTTGATGTATAGATCAACAATGAAGAGGTCTCCTGTCAACCAGCCAAGAACAGACGCAAGGGAAGAACCACGGCGGCCAAGGTGAGAACACTGGGCCTGGGCCAGGTTCCTTCAGCGCGATGTGAGGAGCCGTCTAATCACCGCTTTAAAAGCTGTAAAAACCTACTTTCTCAATATTCTTACTATGAATGTTATGAACACCAGGCAATAATTGGATCACACTGCGGTGACAGCTGTGGGACGTTGCCGACACTGACTCAAATCGGTCCACACCCAAACAGTCCTGATGGAGCGGATCAAATTTTTGACAGTTAACAATTCTTCTGTCCAAACTTTAAAGGGAAAGTTCACCTCAAAATCTAAAATGCATATTTCTCCTCTTACCTGTAGTGCTATTTATCCATCTAGATAGTTTTGGTGTGAGTGTCTCAGTTTTGGAGATATCAGCTGTAGAGATGTCTGCCTT
>JBBPCS010000130.1:8123497-8147697 GCA_037974645.1 Hollardia meadi
ATAATTATTTTTGATAATTATTAATTATTTCCGATAGCCAAATTTAATCTATTAGTTGTCACCTTGTGTCCCAACAACGCCCACCCTCACAATCTCTACACTGATCGCTAGACCGGGTCACAGCAATGCAGAGAAACAACCAGTTCAACCAAAACAATGAAGAAAAAAAGGCAGTGGTCCAACAACCTCCATACCACTACTCACTATTCAATGTCAAACGACAAAGGATTTTTAAGGCCGATACAATATTTTTCGTGTATCTGTAATATTCTCGTGTAGGGCATTTGAGCAATATTTTGTATTCACAGGGCAGACATGTAATTCTGTTTGGGAGGGGGTATATTTGTGCTCATTGATATGTGTATGATAGTGCACACAAATTGTACTTTGATTGTGTATATGTGCTACTATGTTGACTGTTCTCTCAGCACATGGGAGAAGTTAGCCCTGAAGGCTTTCTTCCAGAAACGTTATTGAAGCGTGTTCAACGTTGTGAAAGGGCGTGTTTTTAACCCAAACCATGTTTTCCTAAACAGAACCAAGTAGTTTTGTTGCCTGAACCTAACCATGTCTTTGTGGTGCCTAAAACTAAAAACAGTCAAATAATTACTGGAAAAAAACGGGAAAACAGAACCGATCAGGTTTTTGATGTTTTATAATACATGTTTTCTGACAGAAAGCTCTGTGCTGCCTGACAGAAAGCCTTCAAGGCTAACTCCCATGTGCAGAACTGAGATGCTTTACTTCTGCAGTGGTGACGACAAAGTTTAAACCCCTCGTGTTTTGCAGGTCTGATCGGGCCTAAGACGCTCATAAGTTAGGAACAACCCTAGACATGTGATGGAGTTAGTATCTGAAGTTAGGGTGTACCCTCTGACCTCTGTTACCACGACAACACAGTCAAGAGGGATCTGACTGGCTGCTGCAGATCGTGTGGTTATCCAGAGGCGAGCAGAGGGAAGCAGGTTCCCCCTGATGAGGTTTGTCAGCAGCACATCCACTGAGCTGGACTCTGTAACATCAGCCAGGACCTCATTGTTGTGGAAGTCCAGAGGAAGTCGACACTCGTCCAGACCATCAAAGATGAACACGACCTGGAACTCTTCAAACGTGCAGATTCCTGCTTCTTTGGTTTCAGTAAAGAAATGATGAACAAGTTCCACCAAGCTGAACTTTTTCTCTTTCAGCACATTCAGCTCTCTGAAAGTGAACGGAAACATGAACTGTATGTGCTGGTTGGCTTTGTCTTCAGCCTAGTCCAGAGTGAACTCCTGTGTTAAGACTGTTCTCCCGATGCCAGCCACTCCCTTTGTCATCACTGTTTTGATGGGCTTGTCTCATCCACGAAAATGTTTGAAGATGTCTTCACGTCTGATTGTAGTTTCTGGTCTGGCTGGTCTCCTGGATGCCGTTTCAATCGGTTGGACTTCGTGTTCATCATTGACCTCTGCAGCCCCTCCCTCTGTGATGTAGAGCTCCGTAAACATCTGATTCAGGAGGGTCGGGGTTCCTGATTCATCAATCCCCTCAAACACACACTGATACTTCTCCTTCAGGTTAGACTTCAGTTGACGTCGACAAACTGGAGCAACAGTTCCTGAATGAAAACACAACAAATCAGTGAGTGGATGTTGCTCCTTTTATTCAGCACCAGTTCACAACAAAAGTTATCTCATGTCACTTTACATGTAGAGTAGGTCTGAATCACACTAATTTACTGCAGTAAGCATACACCCATCAGCCACAACATTAAAACCACTGACAGATGAAGTGAATGACATTGATCATGGCTACAGTTCAATGTTCTAGTGGAAACTCTGGGTCCTGGTATTCATGTGGATGTTCTTTGACCCATAAAACCCACCCAAACATTGTTTCAGACAAAGTAAACCCCCTCATGCGAACAGCACGTCCCATGTAGCTCAATCAGATTTGGATCTGGGGCATTTTGAGGCCAGATGGATGCCTTAAGCTCTCTGTCATGTTCCTCGGGCTGTTCCTGAGCAGTTTTTGTGGTGTGGCAGCCCACATTGTCCTGCTGGGGGACCAATGTCATCGGGGTGCCGGTGCCATGGGGGCACGAGCCCCGAAAACATGACATGGCAATCGCCAGCACAGAGGCATAAAAAGGGGGAGTCTTTCAAAATAAAACTTCACTAAAAGGTAATGGTTCTCCACTCGTCCTCAGGCTGGACGAGGATCTGAAGCCCAGCTGCTGCTTGGTTCTGGAGGAGGACGAGGGCTTCAGCGACTGGAGTCACAGGCTGGAGAATCGAAATGAGGCGGAGGTGCCGGAGGACGGCAGGGCGACGGTGCAGAGACCTTCGACCCCGCAGTGGAAACCGGAGCCTGAAGAGGAGAAACAGCAGGATGATGAAGAGGAGGAGGGTTGTGAGCCAGAGCGAAGCGACCGGTCACAGGAAGCGTCACCAAGACCTCCAGAGAAGGTACGTACACCACCTAACAGATCAATACAGCCTTTACTTTGAATGCTTTAAGTTCATCTTTCTGTTTGCACTCACATTCTTTTACTTAAGTAGAGTTTCACTTAACCTGCTTTGCTTTTGGTTTTAGATATCCAGCAACAGAAAGGAAGTCAGGACGTCGTACAGCTCAACGGTCTTCCTGCCACAGGACACGAGGCTGCAGCACGCCGCGGGTCAACCGGCAGACAGGACGTCCTACCTGGTTGCCGGGACGATGAAGTCATGGTGTGTTCTCCACTCGTTGTCTGGTTGTATCTCCCTACTGACATGTTTTTAGAACACTAACTGTTTTTCCTCTTGGTTCAGTGTGCGGCGTTTTTATGGATTTGAACATTTCTCTAATCAATAACTTTTCCACTTTACTAACCAGTTCAATCATCTCCTCCACAGTGGAGGGGCCTGCTGGGTGGATGGGCAGGTGGAGCAGGAGGAGCGTAAGGAAGAGGAGGAGGTGCAGGCTACCCTGCAGACAGAGTGGAGGTCAGCAGAGACCCGACAGAGCCCCGGAAATGAAGATGATCAGGAGGAAGAAGAACTGAGCTTCACACATGAAGAGAAGGAAGACCTCCACCTCAGGAGGGAGGAGAAGGAGGAGGAAGAGGAGGAGGAACACAAGATGTCAGACAAGGTTGGCTTCCTACTGTTACTACCTCTAACACTCATCTGTGCTGCCGGGTTGAACGTGTGTGTGAAGAATCCATGTTTCAGAATTTAGAGCTTCTTTGCAGCAACATCCATATTTGAAGCATCGTAGTCCACCACAAGATCTTTGATTTTGTTGATATTGAGCATCAGGTGATTGTCGTTGCACCATGTGACCAAGCTCTCTATCAGTCACTACATACAGTATATTATATGAGTCTGGACAGACATGGATGGAAACTGCAACTTCACTGGTGAGTGGGGACATACAACCAAGAGTTGGTAATTCTAGTTTCATATTAAAGTTTTCACTGTTAGTTAAAAACATTGTGTGTTTTCTCAACAACAAACATGTTGAATCCGTTTCAATCAGGAGACACAAGTGAATGACGTAAAGATAATTCTTTACACCACATGATATGTGATAATTAAGTTGTCAGAAAGTCTTTGGCACTTAGACTTTATAGGCATATTTTGGAAAAGAGAGGCGACTGTCCTGAGCAGCTGCAGCACCATAAATTCCTCCGTTGTGTCCAGACACTGGTGGTGGTGGTGGTGGTGGTGTGGGCTGATGACATGATGACACTGGTGAATCTGTGAAGACTGGGTGGTGGTGATGGGGAGGTGGAGGGAATGTTTATGCTGCACACAACATCAGGCAGAGAGAGAGAGAGAGAGAGAGAGACATAGTTAAATAAGACAGCAGCAAGATGATGGGCTAATGTAGGTGTGTCGGTGTACTCTTGGATAGATGTGACGAGCTAATGAGAACAGCTGTTATCTCAATTGAAAAGCCCCAGAAAATGACAGCGGGGGTAAAATGACAGGATGTAACCACAGGTGCTAGAGCTTCATTTCCTTCCTCGTAAAACATTTCCAAAGCTGACTTTCCTAAAAAAGTTTGAAACCTGCTTTGTTTATCCCCATGTTTACGAGCGCACACTCTTCTTCTTCCCTGCCTTCGACCCATTTCTGCGTTAGATCAGAGGAACGGTGTGAAACCACCAGCAGGAATGTGCATGGCGTCACCTGCACGCAGACACATGTGCGTCATTGTGCACCACTAAACGAGGACCCACTCTTAATACGAGTGGTCAAAAACTCCACAGGGTACCTTTACAGTCCACATGACATCTCCCAGGTGCCACCATCAGGACTACAGGATTACATTTTTACCTTTGTGACTGGATCTCTAAAACGTCCAATTCTCTCACATCACGAACCGCCTTTAGTACAAATTTAGACTTTGACGCATCTTATTTTTGACACCGTGCATGTCTTGTTTCTCCCCAGTGTTTCATGACACATCAAACACATGCATGCTTAGTAGGACTCACAGCTCATAGAATTTGGCTTCAAATCTGAAAGCCATAAAGTGAAAGAATGCAGCTTTGGCTCACAGGGTGCAGAAAAGAGACACGTAGCCTCATGAAAGCAGCGATGATGTAATATGTTGTAACAAATTCCTTCTTTAAACACCAGTGGTTTGCCGGTTTGGGCTTTTGCCAGCAAATAACACAGTATGGGTGAACAGCGTGAACAAGTTTGTCTGTTATTTTTAGAAAAAAAGACGAGGGAGTAGGAACAGATACGAGGGAAAACTGTTCTTGACTTTTTAAGACAAAATTATTTTTTTTATTTTATATTTTTTTTACTGTTGATCATATTTGATCAGACTTCTTCTTATAAAAGGGTAACATTTGTTGACATGTGTATGTTGGTGTTGTCCCAGGGGTCAGCGGATAGCGACAGGAGTGAGGAGGCGAACAGGAGATCTACAAGCTCTCTTTGCAGCAGCAGCAAAGGCGAGGAGTCGTTGACCTGCTACGGTCCCATGAGCCCCACATTCAAGGTATCTCATCAAGCCAAATGTGGCCTGTTGCAATAAAGTTTTCCAGATTCAAATAGCAGTGAAATGTGCCATGTTTGTTTCAGTATCTGTGGTGACAGATGACTGGCAGTCTCTTTTAGATAACATAGCCAAAGATCCATAATTGATTTGTTTGGGAAGAGCGTTTACTCTGGACAGATTTTTACAAACTTTTATTTAAACAGGGACAGCCATTGACAGGAAGCTCTCTTTCACAATGACGCCCTTAATACAACGCAGGAAAACACACACACATAGGCTATAAAAATTCCAGTACATTTAAAATAATAGAAAACAATGTTTTATGTTTTTATTTCACACTTGTTTTGGCGATGTACATGGCTGTTGTCAATGTTGTCAATTGACACAGCTTGAACGCTCACGTGCTTGTGGGACACAACCATTGACTGTATATATAAAGATGGCCGACATGAGAGCTCACCAAAAGTGAAGCCAAAACATCTCAATGGCCCCCTGGTGGCTGGCTGCAGTCTAGCTCATTAACCCCTCCCCCTCCATGTTAGCAGATGGGACATGGGCCAAACAAAAAATTCAAAGTACACGTCAAATAATTTTTTTCCAAAGATGGTTTCTGTCATTTTAGGTAGTTCTTATCACGCTGATGTTTGTTCAAGTGTTCGTTTTTCTGATCAGTTTGGCAGCCATGTTTATTTATGTCAGTGGACACAACAAACAGTTTTCAGTATTCTCTTTGGAAGGCATTTCTCATAAACTTGATTGTCTCCAGCTGTTGTCACTTTGCTCTGCAGGAATACCACCATCTTCCCTTTTTATGTCATAAAGCACTTTTTTGACCAATGTGTTGGATCAGATCTACAGTAAGTTGGCTTCAGAGGCTGCCAGTCATCAAAGTGTTGATGTCATTAACGCCTCTGAATTAATGTGATGAATTACTGCTGGTAAAATGATTTAGTGTCATGCTGACCAACATGTTTTGTCTCTTTCATGCTCCCTGCTGTCCCACCAGAAACTCCTCATCCAGTTTTACCCAGTAAGTCCTGCTGACTGTTATTGGCTCTGAGGTGTGAGGGGTTAATTTGTGTCACACTAAGCTGGACTGGTTTTACACAGGAGTAACCTTCTGCATGTCAGAGTTTTACTTGTAGTCATTGAGCTGCTGGAGCTTGACGTGCGCTGCGTGTCTTCACAGGATGAAGTGAACAGCAAAGTCTCTACAGACGGGAAATGCACGGTGAGTAGACGAGTGTCAGGGTCAAAGGTCAGCTGCTGCCATAAGATTAAAGGTGGAACAATTCTACTACTCTCTATGGAAGCTGAGAGAGGCCACAAATGGTGCTTGCAATTATTTTTTTATGCTGTTATCTTAATGAAGGATGCATATGAATATGGCTGACATACAGTCTGATGCGATCAATAATAAGCACTCCTTAGTCTGACATCTTAAATCAGTTGCTGCATGACACCATCTGTGCACGCTTGCATGGCACTCCTGATCTCTGATGAATATTATTATTAAGAGGAAACAACCTTTTGTTTTCTCGTTATAACAGCTTGATGATCTCATTATCTAGAGATAATTAAATAACCATCTTGTGATCTCGATAACGACATTTTTTTTTCTTTAACTCTCTGCTTCATCACAATCAATGACATCTTTTAAATCACTTTTCTTCTCCTATAGAAAAATTTTTATTAATGCTAGCACACAGCTTTATTTCCAACATGTCTTATCTGTGCTTTCAATACTGTTCTTATTGTCATTGTTTTTATTTTATATTATTGTTTTATATTTAACGCCATTTTATTTTTGCATTATTTTCTCACCTCAGTACAGTCCTGAAACAATTTAATCCTGGTTCAACCATGTAAAGCTTTTTGTACCTCTGTTTTATTATCTATTTATAGAGGACTTAAACTGCCAAAATCAAAAATAAATAAATGACTAAATTAATTAATTAATCGACTAGTAAATGCACTGAAATATTAAAATAAATGTAGGCATCAATTTATTAAATGTGACAGAAATTGCTATTTTTATTTATTTCCCTCTGTATTTATTTACTAACATGTATTAATTTGCCTGTTTATTTACTTTCCAATTTAATTTTCCATTTTATTTATGAATTTATTCATTGGTATTAACTTTTTTTTTTTACTTTACTAACTTTTAATTTATTTTAATAATTATCATTTATGTTTTTATTTCTGTATTATTTTCCCTTTACATTTTCCTACTATTTATTTGCCCTTACTTTCAAAACCCAAACAAGAGAGACTAAATCTCCTCCATCAAATATAGCAAATGTTTGCAAATGTGCTAAAACTAGGTCCTGTCTCTTCAACCAGGATTACCAAATTAGCTGGAAATCTGAATTATGCCAGAGCTTTAATTTAGTCCATGTTCCAAATTTGAGAGGTTCGCTCAAACTCCTCAAAAACCAAATCTGATCTGCAGCCCGCTTCAATAAAAAGTCAGTTTTGCTGTCAGTCATTTCTCAAGTGTGACTTACAACCATCAATGTCTAAATTCTTTCCCCAGATCATTGAGAGAACTGAGTCTCTGAGGAAAAGGTGAGTCTGTGTTTGTGTGCAGTGAGACCGGTTTAAAGTGTTGGATTGATGCAACAAAACAGTGAATTTCACTGTTCACTGCTAAAACACATCAGACCTGCAGAAAACTGTTGTTCTTATGGGTTGGACTCAACCACTGGGATTCTGTCGGCCTCCAGTGCCGCTCCACCTCTTGGAAATATTCCTAAAAACAAATTTTGTTCAGACAGGACCACTATAGTCAAAGAAACTTAGATTATGCCTACCATTTGCAGTAAGTTATATTTGGTGGTATGGCTCTGTTCTGGGAGCTCCCTGCCCTTCCACCTGCCCACATGGAAAGGCTAAGCAGCAAATACCCCACGGGGTAGAGAACAGAGCAGGCGTCAACGACAACAGAAATGACATTGATTAAGTCAGACACAGCATAAAAAGGGGGAGCTGGGGTGGCAGCCTGGTCTCACCAAACGGCGTATGAATAACACGCCAGTGTCATTTAACGCCGTCCACATTAGGCTTTACTCACATTTACGCTTTACTACTTAATTTTTAGGCACAAATGGGATAGAAAAAACAATGTAAGATGACGTAGTTTAAAGAGCGAGAAAGTCCGCACTTGGAGGAGGCTGAGGTGGTGGACTAGTCAAACAAGCAGTGGACCTTGACACAGCGGACCGAAGTTCGCGTCCCGTGTGAAACCAAAAGTTGATAATGACCGATGATAATTCTTGTCCATCAGTAAAGTAACAGTACATCATTTTTGAATTTACGTCACATAAATAACGTAAGTTACGTGATGTACGTAACAAAATTAAACTGATTTCAACCCAAACCACCCAACCAAGTCGTTGTTATGCCTAAACCTAACCAAACTGTGATTGTAGGTCGCAAAGCTTAAAATGCGGGAAATGACACGGGAAATGGCCTTAAAAGCTGCGTGCTATTCATACGCCATCCCGTGAGGTCATGTCGAGGGTGGAGGTGGGTTGCAAAGCGGCTTGAAGAGGAAGCATGAAGAGTAGGCAGGTCAAAGCAGCTTAAATAACACCCCCTGTATGAGAATTACCAACTGGATGCAGAGAAGGGAATCAGCGCCAACAACACCAATCTAACATGTCATTTCTAAAGTTTTTCTCTGGTGTATTTAGCAAACATTATATCACTTGTGCAACAGCTGCATGTATAAATTTCACCAGCCTGATCTGAACGTTTCTCCTAAAGCACAAACAACATAAAGAAGACGCTGCTACCTGTTGCTGTTTCCAAGATTGACAAGAAACTGGAGCAGTACACGCATGCTCTCGAGGTAAAACCCCACCGAGGATTTTCCTTTTATTGACTCAAACAATAAGCAGGTAAACACGGGCAGTACTTCCACAAACTGCAGTTTTACCGTTAAAGATAACATGAGCGACTCTTACATGTCTGTTCTCTGCAAAGGAACCATAATGGATAACCAGGTCATTACTCCAACCCTGTTACTGGCCAAATTCTCCCAATGAATTTAAAAAGGAGACTTGTGTTTTGAGTCATAACAACCACACACAGTTCTGACTGTATTTGTTTCCGCAGGTCTCCTCAAAGGAAGGCAGATCGGGCAGCCAGGTGCCAACGGACCTGACGAGTGCCACTGAACCCGTCTCCTCCAAGAAGAACCTGTTCGAGGCTGGAGAAGCCTGGAACCAGAACGCTGTCTCAGTCACACCGTCGAAGGTTAAAGATGAAGCTCACTTTATCACTCATTCAGCACAAGTGATGGATAATGTAGTCGATGTAGAAGTATAAAGTAGCAACAAAAAAATCATGTTTCAGTGGAAAATATACAGAAAAGAGGAGTTTGTTAAAACTCCAATCTCTGAAAATATTATACTTTTGTGTGGAGTGCTGTCCTGCGTCAGGGGTGATACAACACCTTCATTTTCTGCCAGGGGTGAAGAAACAGGACTTAACTGAGGTACGTAAAACCAGGTATCTGTTTTTTTCATCACTGTCAGGATGCGGATGGTTTAAAAGTCGGTGTGGCTGATCTCATCAATCAGTGGGTGAGAGGAAGTGAAGATGGGAGCCGGTGCAGCTCGCCCTCCAAACCAGCAGTAAGCCCCACTTCTACCATGAATTTCCAGGATTGTATGAAACGTGTCTTCTTGCTTCGTGATCTTGCTGTGTCGTGTATTTAAGTTTAAGTTTGAGGTCTGTGAGATTTAAAACAACTTTTATTTCTCTTCCTGTCTGGTAACGTCCTTCTCTGTACTTCATCTTGATTAAGTTTCATGACTCTCTTCAATCTGCGTCATTCTCAGTTCCTCTCTGCTTCACGCATCCTCTTTTCATCTGGCGTGAACACGTCTCAACTCAGTTTAAAGGAGCAGTCAGTGAAGGTCTGCCCCCTTGTGGCTGCAGCAGCATGATCCAGTTCATGGAGGTCATTCAGGCAGAGACAAATTGCAAACTGTATGGGTACATCTCAATTCCCTTATCTGATATTTCCTCAATCCTCGTGGAAGTTGTTCTAGTCTTTATTCCTCTAAAACTTGCTTTTATATTGTAAAATACTGGATACTATCACATGTTTAGGCCTATAAAACCCTTAAGAAGGAAAAGTCACTCTTTGGTTTAATTTAATATTAATATAATATATTATATTATATCCAATATTTAATTCAGCCTAGAAACTCTGATATTTTGAGAGGAGTTTATAATTTATATTACAAATGTGCTGCATTCAGGGACACCATGAAAGCTGATATATATGTATTAAAAAAAATCAGTCACACAAACTGACGAACAAGAGCCGAGTCTCTCTTAAAAAACTGAACTTAAAGAGGAATTTTAAACAGTTTTTACCGGGAGAAGGTTGTGATTTTTAGGCAGCAGTAACAAATATTTACCATCAAGATGAGGAGGACAAATGTCGTTACAGCGTAAATGTGTCACTGAGAAAAACTGTTTTATCGACTGAATTTCAGGACGGTCCCGGCGGTAAAAGATCTAAGTTTGTGGTGACGGGTCACGGCAAGTATGAGAAGGTTTCTGCTGACGACAGCTGGGAAGACACAAACTGCCAGTCAGGTAAAACCCTCAACCATCCATCATTCTGTGAAAAACACCAAAACATTCTAGTTATTATTGTTAGAAAATCCCACAAAAGCTTAAACCTACAGTGAATGTATCTACTATCAAATGTTGTGTGCATCAAAGCCTGAAATATCATTATTCTCTCCTGTTTAACATTTAAAAGTCAGTAACTGTTTTAGGAAATTATTTAACCTGCTTTAAAATGAAACTATATATTTGTGACCAATTTTTTAAGGTTTACATGTTCAGTAAGATCCAATGGGCTTGGGGCCTTGATATTTGATATTTGATGAACTTGATATTGTCATATTTAAACCAAAGCATTGTGGAGGGGGAAAAAAAAAGAGAAATACAAGAGTTTCACATTCAACTTTATGCATTTTTGAGAATCACACAGTAAACAAAAACATGTTATTATAGTTTAAGCATCAGTGTACAGTACTAAATGAGGCTGTGGTTAGCTTATAGGGGTAAAGTCCCATTCACCCAAAATAAATTCCACACTATGATGGTCATCTTGGGGAAAACAACAATTTTTAAAATCTAATATAGGGACAAAACAACGACGTGCTAATATCTGCTGTACGGCAGCAGCAAAATCCTCCAAAGCTGTGAAACATCACGCTCATCATCTAATATCACATGTCCTTCTTCTCCAGCGATCACTCAATTTACCTTTAGTCTGTCTTCCTACAGCAGGACTCAACACCATCATCATCATCATCATCATCATCATTATTTATTGGTACTCACTTCTACATCCTAAGTCCTGGATGAGCCACCACAAGGCAGGAAATTACAATCCACCAGCGGGGTCGCTAAGTTTATCTGTTGTCATATTATTAATGTTGGATGAAAACAATGGATCTTGAACTTTTTGGAACAACCTCATACATACATGCTCAGAAACAGATGACAATGTGTTTCAATGATGTTTATCTTTAACCCTTCTACCGCTTTTTTTTATTTCCAAAGAGCGTAGTATGGAACCATCCAGTGGAGTCTAATGGAAACAAGCTTAGGCATCAGCAGCCATGCTAGCAGCTCTGTTAGGCTGTACTTGATGTTAGCTGAATGCTAACATCAGCATGCTAACATTCTGACAGTTACAATGTTAACATGCTGATGTTTACCACGTTCACCATCTCAGTCTAGTTTGTTAGCATGCTAGCATTTGCTCATTAGCGCCAAACTCAAAGTGCAGCTGAGGCTAATGGGAATATCATTCATTTTGCAGGAATTTAGTCATAAAACTGAAGCTTTGACCTGAAAAATTTGGAGGTTTCATCCTCTGGGGACCATTAATGTTTGTTCAAAATCTATTGGTAATCCATCCAATTGTTGTTGAGATATTTCAGCTAAGACCAAAGTCGTGGACAAACCGATAGACCCAACATTGCTTTCCCAAGAGCCGCTAGAAACAAAAATACGAAAACATCACCTAAGCACATATAAACCTAAGCAGATATTATAAAATCATATATATTGACATCGTAGGTATCATGATATTTTAAACATTGCCCAACCCCCAGATGTACCCGCCTATGTGGTTGTAGTTTCCTGCCCTGATCGAAAGCTCAGACATCCGCCACTTCGTTTCCATCCAGACCTTGACTTGCAGAAACCTACATCTGTTCCGACTAGACCTTCACCCATCATCCATCCATGTTTTCTTCCTTTCAAAATCCATCTGCCCTGTTGTTTCAGGAATGTAAAAGCCCTATTTATCACAGAGATTAAAAACTGCCTGCCAGCGGTGTACACTAAAGGACTTCGTTTAGAAAAATAAAAAAATGTAGACCGTGACGAATGAAACAATCTTTTACCTGTCAAAGTATCTACAGCACATGCATTCAACACTACACTACTACTAGGCCATCATCAGATGAAATAAGAAAAATCTAACCGAGTTCTTCTTGCAGATTATATAATGCTCCTTTCTTTCCTTACGCTTATTTTATTTTATTAGAAGTGCAAAGATGCCGCACCTGTATTACCACTGTATTGTTGTAAATCATACACTAAATTAACTGATAATGAGCTTTTAGGTAGTTTAGTTTAACTTTCTTTGCTTTCCAAGCTTTAATTTAAAGATAATGGCAAAGTTATAGCTCCAGTATTGACTCAGGTAGATGGTCATTGAGTAGCAATTATTGATGCTTTTTTTCCCCTTAAAAACAATCTACCTCCTTACTGCAGCCCTGATTTATAAAATTAAGTTCAGCCATTCTGCAAAAATCCACGAAATTATTTTATATATTTTTTTCCAAATTGTCTTTCGATCATTCTTTTTCTTTGAGGCTCCCTCACCAACCTGAGATCATTGAATCTTTCTATTTTTGATTAGAGAAACTGCACACATCACTGATCAACCAGTTCAAGTTACAAATCTGTAGTTTTCGTGGAACCAAATCCTCTAGCTTTTCTGTTGAAGTCCTTTTGTTCGTCTTCCTGACCCTTGCGTTTTATCAGCCCCCTTTCAAACACGGCTGCTATTTTTGTGAGCGGCTTCTCTGCTGCCTCTTTCAGCTTCCTGGCATCAAAACGGGGGCTGTACAGCAAAATTGGCAGGCGATTGACAAAAGAGGGAACATCTGCTTGATGGTCTTTAGAGGCCTTTTTGTCGTCTGAATCTTTCTTGTTGGTGTTGATCTGCTGCATGATTTTGTCTTTGGTGGAGAACATCTGAAAGAGCAGAGCATCCCACATCTTCAATGCCTTGGGACCTTCTTTCTTCATAACCGCCTCCTGATTGGCACACTGGTCAGCTGACGGCTCATCATTACCACCTGTTTTCTTGTTGCTGCCACTGGAATCGACCTGAGATTCATCCTCCATCTGTGGGAACTTAGGTTCCTCTGGCTCAACGACCATGTGCTTCTTGAGCCGTGTCCATCCGCTGAGCTTACCCTTAAGGCCTTTCACCTTCTGGGCTGCTTTGGGCTCGGCTGATGAAGGGGATGTATCTGCTTTCACGGCTTTCTTGTCAGTTGAAGATGCAGTTGATGTCGTTGACTTCGTGGAGGGTTCGGCTTCTGGGGCTTCTATCGGTGCAGCCGTAGTTTTGGTCCTCAGAACGTCCTTGTCTTTGAGTCCAGTTTTTTGCTGAGATGACGGTGACGTTCCTCTGTTTGGGGATGGAGCTTTGACTGAGACTGAGGCCTGAGGCAGAGAGGCAGGAGTGGCAGAATCAATCACAGCAACTTTAACTATGGATGGTTTTATGACTGTATCTGTTGCTGGCTTTGCAGGGGAAATGCTCTCTACTGGTAGCTCTGTCAAAGGCTGAACGTTACTGGTGTGCGAACTAGCCTGGACAGGATCTGAAAGAGACTTTGAGGACTCGTATTTTACAACTGCAGGTTTCATTTCTACAGTGGTAGACCATGGTCTTGAGTCTACTTGCTTAAGGGGAGGTTTCGCTTTTAAAGTAGTTTTACTGGATAAAACAGGATCAGGAGACTGAATAGGAGCGCTAGTTTCAGTGTTCATTGGGGAGAGATTTCCTTCCTTACTGGAAGTTGTTGAAAGATTTGGTTGTATCTTGTGAGTTTGGGAATGTACTTTGACCTCAGCGCTGTTTGTCAGGACTGAAGTGTCCTTAGTTGTGATTGGTTTTATCTCTGGTTTTGAAATATTCTCTTTGACTAACTTAGCAGAGGGCTGAATGGTGCTAGTAGGAGTATTACTTCGAAGAGGTATACTGGGAGATTTTGTCTGGTCCTTCATAATAACTGATGAGGGTTTCATTTCTGTTGCATGATTCAACGAAAGGGGAGTTTGAGACGACTGGGGTGGGGTTGGAGTATAGGTTCGAATAGGTGTATTACACACTCTTGGCTCTGGTAGAGGGGAGCCTCTTACTCTTACTGTAGGAGGGCTAAGGGGGGTTTTAGCATCTCTGGTGTTTTTAGCGAGGGGCTGAATATTTGAAGCAGTGTTGTTATTTAAATCAATGTGTGAGATGGTTTGAGTATTTACTGAGTGTGTATTAATTTCTGCAGATTTTGTTATTTTAGTGACAGATTGTGTAAACTGTTTAACTCCAACCTGAGAACTCCGAAGAGGGTAATGGTTTGCAATGGTTTGCTGTTCTACACTGATACTAGATATGTTAGCCATGGCATTACCGGAAGAAGACGAAGTTATTGTCTCAGTCCTAGATGAGTTCCGAGAATTTTTAGTTCTGGTAGGGGGACTTGCTAAAGATTTAAGGGATTGCTCTTTTACGCTGGTGGTTTCATTAGTAATTTGTGGTGCAGATGGTCTGTGCTCAGCAAGAAGTTTTGCAGTCTGTGCTTTTGCGTTTTTGTAGATTCTTGTTTGAGCAGGAGAGCCAGAAGCAGGTTTTGTATATGCAGCTGGTGTTATTGCAGATCGACTCTCAGGTCTGTCTGATCTCAGCTGAGGGCTTTTTGGTGTGACATGCCTCATGATAGGGCTAGATGGCATGGTAGTTTTAATAACCTGCACAGTATTAAAATAAGGTTTAATGCTCACTGCTGGGTCTGTCATCATAGGCAAAATAATGTCTGGATGAAGCTTGTTGGGGCCTTTAGTGTCAGCAGCAGGAGTACTGTGAACATTGCTGCCCAAATTGGATTTGTTTAATTGTGCAGTTTCAACAGGTCCGCCATGTTGAATAGCTGCTACACCTCCAGGTTTTCCAGGTGAGACCACGTCTGTCGAAGACTTGCTGACAGTTAGCAACCCTGCAGACAATTCGTTAGATAGTTTAGTTTCACTGCTTGCCGTGTTCAGTACCATGTTTCGATTTTTAAGATTAGTAGCTGGTCTCGTTTCAATATCACATTTTGTTTCAGTGTTTTCTGCTTTAATAGGTATAATGGGAAGATACTCTGTTGGCGTTTTCCCAGTTAATGAATCTACTCTTCCATTGGCAGATTGTGGATGCAATTCTGTTGAGTTTCTGAAGCTATCGGTGTCAGCATTACTATAAGAGGGGAGTTTGGGTTCTAGGTTAACTTGGTTAGACAGTGTTGAGTCTTTTGCAGGGATATTAAGACTAGTTTCAGTTGCTTGTGTGGTCTCTCCTGTAGCTCTGCTTGAATTTGTGTAGAAACTTCTTGAAGCTTCTTGGCCAACATTGTCTTGGCCACTGGATTCTATGCTACACTGTGTCTTCAGAAGTACATTTTCACTAGTTTTGGTTAGCTTTGGGGACACTTTTGTGGGCACTCTGGAGGTTCTATTTAAAGGGAATTTAATATCTGAAATGTTGGGTGATTTGGTTGCAGTGATAGATGGGTCAGGCAGTTTGGTTTCTACGGTAGGTTTTTCCAAGTTAGTATTAAGAGTCGGTGTATTTAGTACACTTGGTGCTTGAGAAGATTTCAAAGAGAGACCTTCTCCAGGCAAATGGATCTTGTTTTCTACTGTTTTACCATTTCCATGAATTTTGATTTTTGCACTGACCTGTTGTGTGATTTTTGTGCTTTGGATGGCTGCAGATACTGTGCACATACTGTACTCTGCTGAACATACAGATGCTGTGACAGGCTCGTGTGGCATAATGGATCCTGAAGTAGCAATAGTTGATTCTTTAGAGAATATATTTGAGAATTTGGGCTCATTCTTTGTTTTGCCAAAAATACATTCTGTATTAGTAGCCACAGAAGGCAAAATGTTTTCCGTGATTGTTTTGTTGGGTAGGGTACACCCGTTGCTTGCTTTGATATGTTGATTAAGTTCTTCTCTTTGTTTGTGTAGAACAGCATCTGTAACCGCTTTACTGGGCAGTGGAGTTTCTGAAACCAGTTTGTTGGCTCCTTGCTTTGCTACGATGATTGCACCATTTATTACAGCACTCCCTGAGAATCCGGGCTCTAATTCTATGGCAGGAGATTGAACAAACAGGTTTTTATGGTCAGCTAGGTCTTTAACAGGCCTGGCAGTGAGTTGAACATTGAGACCATAGGCTGTTGACAGACTGACTCCACCAGCAGTTTGGTAAGACTGGACTGGAGCTATCTCTATATGTCCTGACTTTGCATATGTGACCTTGGATTCTCCTTTTGTAGGTGTTTTCTCTGGATCGTCGCCTTTCTCTATGACACCTGTCCCTTTTGCACTATTTAAAGTTGTATTTAGCGTTGCCTCTATAGATAATAGTGCCGCACTTTGTGTGTATACCTCACCTGCTTTAGGTATTGGCATTGGAGCCTCAGAGTACGAGGCTTTTGGTGTAGATACGTCACTTGTGGATTGTTGCATTGTTTTCTGTACCAAGCCAAGGGGAAGCTCAGATTTTATTGTGTCCACGCTAGAAGTTTTAAGTGATTGTGTTCCAATTCTGTGAGCTTCAGACCGACTTTCCTCAAACACATCTTTGCTACGTGTGACAATCCCTTTAGAGTCCACTGGAGTTGATAAAGCTTGTAAAATGTGAGCAACAGACAGCTCCATCGAAGAGGGAAGATCTTGGTGTCCATTGAGTTGTTTTTTTGCATCAGACTTTGACATGTATGATCCATCTACCGCTACATCTGACTGTGTTTTGTTTGAAGAAGTGTCATTAACTTTGGGGGGTACAGGGCTGTGATGTGATGCGGTATTCCTAATCCCACCATAGGCAACATACTGAGCTGGAGTAAGCCCATAATACATTGATCGTGATTTGGCCTTCGAGGTCCCTAATGACATTTGATTCCCCAATAGTGATGTCAAAGACTTGCGTGCCTCGACCACAGGGTGATGATAATTGGATGACAGGGGCTTTGGACTTGGTGGTGTTTGCATAGAAATCACTGGCGTAGGGTTGAGATTTGAAGTCTTTGTTAAGGTGGAGAAAAATGATGGAACCTTTGGCAAAGATGAAGCTTCACTTTCAGAAACTTGATCTGTTTGTAGCTTTGGGATGACTGATTCTGGTACTGTTGGTTTAACCACAGCGGGGTCAGGTGCAGTCATGCTTGATGCCAAATTCTCGTTGGGGGACTGCTCAGTATTTAGTGTGCTCCTTTGTGTATTTTGAATCTCTATTTCTTTGTAATTGCTGGTTTGTTTGATTGAAGTAATGTGATTAACATCAGTCAGCTTTAGTTCTTCTGTGGCAGCTGGAGGTTTACTTGTACCGCTAGTTTGAATTGTAGTTTTGTGTCTCAGAGCCTCCTTGGGAATTGCAGAGGTTTGTAAACCTTGAGAGGAGTTGAAAACAGGGCTTGCAGCAAACAAAAGTGGGTTGGGTTTGGATATTTCAAAAAAGGGTGTAGATACTCGAGCTGGTGTGCAAGAGGGAGTCTTAGGTCTTCCACATTGGGACCTGAGCACAGACAGTTTCTGATCACTTTTTGTCACTGACACAGCTGTTTTCTCCCTGTGATTGGCAGATAATGATGCTCCCTGATAGGATGGGTTTATCGCTGAGAGGTCCTGGCTGGAGGGAGGTTTAGAGATCTCATAAAATGTTGCTTTTGATGTATAAATTCTGGTTTGGGTTGTGTCAGGCTTTGTCTCTCTCACTGCTTCAACAAGTGATATTTTTGAGGCGGTTATCTCAGGGGGCATCTGGGTTGGAGCAAAGTTGCCATTACTGGTAGGTCTGGCAGTCCTAGACGATGCCTGACTCTGAGGGTTGTCCTTTGAACTGGTGTTTGTCTCCCTCTGGCTGGGAATACAAGTTTGTGTCTGACTGTTTGAAACTGATAGCAGCAGTGGAACAGGAGGTAGGTCTGCAACTTGAGAAGATGCCAGGCCTGGGCCACAGTTAGGGGCGGCTGGGGATAGGGTCAGGCTGTGAGTTGATATTTTGGTGCTGGACTGTGAGACAGTGACTGTAGGGACTGTTGTGACTGACGCATGAGAATTTGGGGTCATGTTTAAATTGAAAGCAGAAGGAAGAGGTGGTGCTGGAACCCGCTCAGGTGGTGATGGGGGTGGTGAAGCTGAAGGTGGCATCATGAATGCAGTCACGTCATCAAATAAAAAAGAGGAGCACTCATACAGCGGAGCCACCTGCTCTTCAGAAGTCCTCGTCTGAGCTATGTAGGGCTGTGGGGAGAAGCTGCCAGTTTGGCTGTAGGGGCTGCTCTGAGAATGAGGGAATGCAGATGCAGAGTGATCGTAGAGGGAGCCAAAGGGGAAACTAGACACTGAAGAGTCTGTAATATAGACTGAATCTGGTGTCCCTGGTGGGCTGGGCTGGTCACTGTGCTCGAGGTCTGTGCTCGCTTCGTTGACAGGCGACAAACAGGAGCGAAAAGGGACGGGCGTCTGAGAGAGGCTCCCTTTTTTCTTGGCTCGCTTCTTCTTGAGTTTCTGAAGCCTTGCATTGTCTTTGCCTGGTTTTGGCAGTAAGGGCGGAGGATACTGCTGGGAAAGGTCAGGATCCAGCCCGTTACTGTAGCTTACCTCCATCAGCATTTTAGACTTCTGCAAGACAGATGAGATACATCAATCTATTTATCTTTAGACAAAAAATCCACTAGAAAAAACAGCTTATTGACCATTTAAGAGTTGGTTTCTTCATATTTGCTAAATAGCTAAACACGTTTATTTTTAGTCAACATTCGTCAGTCAAAATCAGAGCCAAGACCCAACAAAATGTCTCGGGGACAGGTTACACATCATCTTGATAAAGATGTTAATAATAGGAACGAGATTATTAAGACGTCAGAGAAGGACTTTGATGAGATTCCAGTTGCATGGTGTGGTAATTAATCAAGCAGTTGGCAATGTTCAGGAGTTTTGTTCCAATACAGAACCGAGCTAAAAAAAAAAAAAAAAAACATTTAATGGCAGACACATGGCAAACAATCACTGTTTGTTTTTTCTTAATTCTGGATATAATTATTATTATATTCAGGTCATTTGTTTGTGTTTGACAAGTATAATTGCTGATAATAAGCTGTTTTTCTTCTCTTTTTTTCAGCTCAACAGTTCTATGAAGATTTGTGAACAACATTCAGGACTTTGAAGAATTTTGGGTTATAAAAATAATCTTTGGTACTGCACAAACTATAGCCACTATCTCTTCACCTCTCTCTGTACTTCAAGCTTTAGGTTGGATATGTATTTAAATCCTGTTGTAATGACAACTTTCCTGTGACACTTTTGGGAATCGTTTTTATGTTTATACTGAATAATTATCTCAAGATATGCCAATATTCTACGATAAAATAACTTCAATTAAACTGATTTCTAATGTTTTTTCCTCAATAAAAGTCTCTCTCTTTGCTTCCTTTTTTTTATTGTGTAGGTGAGCTCATCGTCTTCTGCTGTGTTCCCAGTATAGTGTTTTCAGCTGCTAACCAACTGTACTGAATTAAACCCATGCGAATGGCGCTCTGAGACAAGTCTGCTGCTGGCTTTAGAAAACTATGAGCTCTCATGACAACAGGCTCATTTGCAGGTTTCAGAACTCTTAATTGGGTCCTGAAGATGCTGCATGGCTACAAGAAACGTCACTATTGGAAATAGAAAGGCATGTAAAGCTGTTGCCTATGGCAAAGCTACTTTGAAATGATGACAAACTACTCATGAAAATAGTCTCTCAAGGAGAGCGTCGGATTTAAAAATGACCTTTGCAGGAAATAAAAGTAAACCTAAAGGAAGATGATTGATGCAGAGGAGGGTGACCCGCTCCATGCAGGGAGGAGGAGTGTTAGCACTTAGCTAATGTTCATGACCAAAGAAACATAAAACTTTAGCAGAAGTAGATTGGGTCCAATTTCCTCTCTCATTAACATTACAAGCAAACAATAAGAAGGATGCCAAAGGTCAGAAGAATAATTAACTGACAATAAATATGAAATACATTCCTCTGCATTATATTAGACAAAGACAGGCATGGAAGAAGTACTCAGATCTTGTATTTAAGTAGCAATACCACAGTGTAGAAATACTCTGTTACAAGTAAATGTCATGCATTTGAAGTTTGACTGAACTTGAAGTAAAAGTACAAAAGCATTTGCATCAAAATATACTTAAAGTACCAAAAGTAAAAGTTCTCATTCTGCAGAATGGCATTCTTAAAAAGAAAGTATGTTATATAAGTATATTATAATCACTGATGCATTAATGTATTAAGAACTTAAATGTTGAAGCTGGTAAAGGTTGTTTAACTGTTTTATCATAATATATTTATGGATTATATTTTGTATTTTTAAACTAAATCTGCGAAGTAACTCATAACTTAAGTTATCATTTTAACATTTCCGCTGAATTGTAGTGGAGCAGAAGTATAAAGATGTGTTCAGAGGGAAAATGGGAGAAACTGAAGCAGCAGAATGGTTTAAATTTGGACCCACCTATCGAAAGCTTAAATCTCAAAAGATAATATTTAACTGGCATTTTATGATAGTTGGTTTTGTTGACTATTTATATAGTCTGACTTGGCTGTCTGGAGTGGTAACATGAGCTGAATTGTTCCTTTTCTGTCTAAATAGTAGAGTATCTTTGGGTGACACTAGAAAAGGTCCACGCTCTAATTTTAGACGGAGGGAAATAAGAGCAAACATCCTGACACCGAGCACCTGCTGCCTGCCGTCCTGCACTCTCACAAACAGCCTCAGTCTGATGGAAATCGATCCGAGACCAAAATCCTCGCAGAGCTGCTCGGACTGTGAGCTTAGCCTCGAGTTTCAGAGCGATGATCATCTTAAATTTGCAGTAATGTCGTGTTAGCACCGGCAGGGAAATTATTATACCCACCGAGATATTTCCTGCAAGTTTGACAATCTCTGTTTGAAAGTAAGTTTAGAAGCTGGGGGAACCCTCCTGTGTCTCTTGAAATTGAAACACTCTGAGATGTTTGGCTGGTTTTGAGCAAAATGTTTAACATGAATCCCTGTCATCAAAGTGACTCCTGCAGTCACAGTGACAAGGATGCCAGCTGACACATGAGACGACCCCCTTTTAAGGCTCTGGGGTTGGATATCTGGGAGGTTTCCATTGGAGCAGCTCAAAAGAGGAAAGTATAAGATTAGCTTTGCGATAAAAGTGCGACATGACCTCAATCTATCGAGCTTCGAAGAACACAATTAAACAAAATGGACGGCGAGCTCCTCGTTGAGCATCCTGTTGCTACATTATGAATCTGAACAACACTTACCTGAAGTGAAAATAGGTGTGTATTTGCTGGACGGGCTGCAAAGAAAGCAAGCTTAGTGTAAGAAGGGAGGCTCAGAGACAGTTAATTTATTTACAGCTAAAAGCGTTTTAAAAAGAATAAAAGTATGTTGAATGTGCTGGTGTGCAGGTTTTGTTAATGGCTGACTCAAGCTTATGTCTATTATGGCACAAAATGTGTGCAGGAACATAATAAACACTGCATTGCAAGCTATTCCTCTCACAGTATATGCATCATGCCTTAAAGATTTCAGATCGTGCACGTGCTTCTATCAAATCCACCCCTTTTGCAGGTTAGCACCTGGCTGCCGGGTCAGGACCACGCTGCAGTACCACCAGCTTGTCAATCAAGAGACACCGAGTTTGACTGGTTTACAGTACCTTCGGCGAGCGGCTGTCGGGACCAACTGCTCTCTGCTTGTTAATCCCGGCTCAGGGTGCCACATGGCCGACTCATCCTGAACTGAACTGAAGCCTTAGGGAGCGAGCCACAGTGCCCGTGGCCGCTCCAAAAATAAAACTGTTGCCTTTCCGTGTGTGTTGCAGGGGCAGATGGGGGTTTCCAGGCCACCTGAGATGGCTTGAGATGCAGCCCCTACAGGCGGTCGGAAGACACCTGCACCTGAGGGAAGGTGGTTGTTTTGGTTATGCTTTATCTGACATCAGCGAGGCTGGGTTCACTGTTAAGCACTCTTATTTTAAGGTTAAAACAAAACATTTTTCATTGAGGTTTCATGTGACTTTATTTTGACCGAGTCTAAATGAATAATCCTATTAGACCTAACAGAGGCGATGATTTTATCAGTGGAAATATGTGACTATACTATAAGCTTCCTGTTTGAATGATGGCGAAGATACAACAAAATGTCAAGTTTCTCAAAACAAAGTTGAGGCTCAAGTTTAACAAGTTTTGGTTGACTGAAGTTACAGCTTCTGTCAACTGCTGCTATTAACACGTTTCTCCATAGTACTAAGTGTCACTTTCCCTCATAAAACTTTATTTCCTCATGTGGAATTTATATCTATGAGACAGTTTCAGGAAGTGGGCCTGGAACTAGATGCTCTCTGCTTTTTAGATCTGCTTTTAGGCCAGTCATGGACACCAGTGGAGCCACTCAGAGCATTTGGCTCCCAGTTGCAGGAAATTTTTCAATTATATGCAACTGTGTAGTGTACTGTTGTGTATTTAGTAACTGAATAAAACTCTAAAACTCTGCATTTGGTTGACATTCGGTGTTGTTGCACTAAAGCCTCCCACCACCAGTGGCAGTATTGAGTGAGCAAAGAAGAACTTATGCACCTTTTTTTGATGCTGTGTTCAGGAAGGGGTCTGGGGCACGAGGCCCTGTCAGTGCCCGATCAGTCCCGCCTGCCCGACCGTGTCCTGCACATGCTCGAAAGTGTGTGCCTGTTCAAAATTATCGTACAATCATAAAACAGGAAAAGTTTATGCAAAACATTAGCAGCAAATTTATTCTTTTTTTCTGTATATGATCTGTGCGGATTATTGAGATTTCGAGATTTTAAAAAATCATATATAGTTTAATTTTGTGTTTATTGAATACAATTCAATCAATAAATGAAAAATACACATTCCACATAGCTTATCATGAAAGTATAAAATAATACAAAAAATATTTATTTTGAAATCATGTCATAATACTTTGTTGCAGTGTTTTCTATTGTTGTTGTTTTTTTAGATATTTAATTTCTGTTTCTTTTTATATTAAAAAAATTGTTTTTGTATCACCTTCTATCCATTTTGATCTGGATACTATAAAGGCACATTGGCTATATTCCAGTTTATTGTAGAGCAGATTATCTGTTAACATGTTTTTAAAATTCTTGTAAATTCAGCATTAAATGCAATACAATATACCGGCCTGTTTGCTACTTGGTGTCTACAGTGTGCCTTAGTGAACTTTATTGAAGGTAAACATGTCCAAACAACGTAAGCTACTTTGCCGCCTGTGGAGAAAGTCCCCAGACTCCCTCAATAAACTGCTCAATTTAATAAGTTGTTGAGCTCAGAGAAACTTTAGACCTTGAAACACTGTCTGTTACAAATTCTTAATCATTTGGGTCTTTTGGTAAATTCATCAAATGTTATACATTAAGTTTTTGTCGTTCTTTGTGTTAGAGAACGTTTCTCCCGGCTCTGTTTGTGTTTGCACTCACTATAGCGGTCACTTGAGATGCGTGCCAAGTTGTGCCAAGTGTTAACTGATGTACTTAGAGCTGTCCACTTGTGATCCACATGTTAATGCCAGGAATCTCATATGGAAGTTTCAACTATTTAAACAGTTAGAGACACATAAAGGCCAAATAATTTCCTCGCATGTAGGCCTCCCTATAGGGCACTTCATGTTCTATCCACCATTTCCTGAATGCATAATAGTCTTGATAGCTATGACTCCACTATCTACATGCTAGCACGCACACACACACACACACACACACACACACACACACACACACACACACACACACACACACACACACACACA
>JBBPCS010000130.1:8185743-8206286 GCA_037974645.1 Hollardia meadi
AACTCTACCCTGCAGAAGAAAAAGAACCCCGCTGATGGAGAAGGAGAAGAAGGAGAGTGATAGAAACCGAGGTAAAATAAGAGCTCCGGTGTTGTGTGGAAAGCTGTCCCCCCGTCAATATGTGTTTCGCCTTACCACCGGGACATGAGAGGGTTCAAAACCCACATTCTTTCTACTAGATCAACCGGGTGTTTACTCTGCCTTTATCACAGCACTGAGACCAGAGTTTCTAGGTCCAACTGGAATTCTTACGATTGCTTTTGCTTTGGACAGTAGCCAGGCTGCTAGCAGTAGCCATGTTGCTAATGCTAACGCAGCAACAACAATTATACCACCTGGAAACACGAGAGGGAGGAAAGTTGTCTATTTCCTCTTTAAAAGAACATAGATTCAGTTTCTAAGTTCCAGGGAGAGTTTTGCTTGAGATTAGGGCTGCAACTTCTAAAAAGGAATTCATCTTTGGTCAATAAAATGTCACAAAATAGTTTAAAAAAAAAAAAAAATGTGTGCGAATGAAAGGTGACATTCTCAAATGTCCTTTTGTCCGACCAACATTCAAAAACTCAAAGATATTCAGTTTACTGTCACTGAAGAGAAGAAAACCAGCAAATACTCAGATTTGAGAAGTCAGAATCAGTGATTTTGGGGCACTTTTGCTTAAAAAAATACTTAAAGGATTCAACTATAACAATAAAATCAACTGTTTGATCTCTATCGAGATAATCAATCATGCACTGTCCTCTGGTTGAACGGTAAAATCTTTATCTTCTTCACAGCAGGTGAGATTTTACCTGTGTGTTTGGGATTTCTGGCTTCTGTGGTTCTAAATTCAGATATTTGTTAAAAAAAAAAAAAAAAAAGGGAAGAAGGAGGAATCAGTTCAAGATCAAAGTGAGGAACAAGTATAGCAGGAAAAAGAAAAGCTGTCAAGCACTTCAGGAGACGTTGTTGTCCCTGTGTGGGTGCACTGGTGTGTGTGCTGTGGTCTTACTGGTTGGCAGTGGGCGGAGCAGTTGATGCTGCTGGTGCGGAGCAGGTGGAAGCCGCTCGCCGGGTCGAGGCTGCGGCTGCACTGCCGGCTGTGACACAGGCCGCTGTCGTCGTGCTCCACCAGCGTCTGACCCGGCCGCAACACGCCTCGCTCGCCGAACACACACACCGCCTCGCGCACTGAACACACACACACACACACAGAGGTCAGAGGTCACAGTGTACAAGGCTGCTGTTTCTTCATTTTGTTTTGTTTTTCTGTATTATGGACATCATGTGACTCTCCCTATATGATGTACGCCCAATTATCCAATTTATTTAATTGTTGTTTTTTTTCCCTTTTAATTGTGAATGAATTGTGTTTGTGTAAATATCAAATAAGTTCATCTAAAGTTTGTGGTGTAATGAGACACAATGTGCAGTAGCTGTTGCAGGATGTGGAGCCTGTTGAAGAGCCTGTTCATTAACACCCGTCCTGGGGAGCTCTAGGTACAGGTGTGAACGCCCCCCGAGACGCATTGAGGACACATTAGATATCTGATCGCTCAGACCACATTCTGAGGTGGTCTAGGCCACATGTGGCCACATTCAAAGAACGCCTGCTCAACTGACGGCCTCTGCGAAACAGCACAAAGAAGCCACGACGACAACGGATTACACGCCGCTGTAATGCAAATGTGTTTAGACCCACTGTCTGTTTCAACTGATTATATTAGTAACCACAATATCCCCAGACTCCCTTAAAAATAGTGCAATGTTCACAGTTGTAGACTAAGTAGAAACATAATAAACCTTTCAAAATGGCAAATTCTTAATAATCCATGATATAAATTAAATTCAGCAACACATGAAGTAGTTTGTTTCCTTGTAAAAAGTTTGCTGCAGCATCACTGCACCAGCCTGTCTGCTGGTTTGAACACACTCTTTAAACCGATTTCACCTTTTACACTAAATTCATGAAAGAAGGCAACATTTTATTGACAGTAAACATGTCAACTTTAACAAACACAGTAAGCAGCAAACAATATAGGCTGCTTCTCTGTCGCCTGTGGGAAGTTGTTGCGTTAGGAGGAACATTAAAAACTTCATGAAACACCGTCTGTGACAAATTCTTTATTATCTTGGCCTTCTTGTAAATTCAGCAAATGTTAGACATTAAGTTATTTCTTAGTTTGTGTAAAACAAACTGCGGAGACATGTCGTCCATCTTTATTTATGTCAATGGTGCCGGGTGTGAAGTGACAGACTCAGAGTTGTCCACTTGTGACAGGATCACTCAGGACGGATGTTCATACCAGGTCTCAACAGGCTCTGTATGTCTTGTCTGAGTGTCTCCATCTTGAATTTGAACTAGCAGCCCAGCAGCACTCACCACACTTGTATCTTTTGCAGGCGCACTGGTTCTGTGGGTCGGACAGGAAGGCTCGGTCCAGCTGGGCGGCCTCTCCCTGCAGAACACAGCGAGAACCGAACCAGGGTGACGTACAGAGAACATACAGAAAACACACCGCAAGAGAACAAGGGACATTGAAAATGTGAGTAAAACACACACAGTAAAAGTGCATCTTTTTTTTTTTTTAATCTAAAGCTCTCTTAGGTTACGTACACATTCATCATCAGTACAATACATCATTAGATGTCCAAACAGACTAATAATAAATATCAGGACGTACCAGGCCACATTTTGGGGAGGCGATCTTTTCACAGGAACACTCTGAAAAGAAAAATATATCATCTTCACAACAAACAGTGATGTACCATCATAAACAAGAAGGGCCAATCAGGGTGAATTCAGGCTCTGTTTTTTTATGTTGAGTTGGATTTTAATCTCATACTGATTTAGCTGTGCCTTTGAATTTATTCAGAAATCTTCCTGTTGCGATGGTTTTATGAGCCGTACCGCATGTTTGGTTCGGACAGCAGCGACCCGGACTGGATACAGACACCACCGACATCCCGACAGGACAAGCGAGGTGAGGACACCTGTAGGGCTCACACACTGCGCGTACACACACACACACGCGCATGTGCGATCCAATTCTTTAATAAGTTAATCGTTTTTATTCTACAAATGTTCAAATATCCAGTCTGTAAAGGCAAAACATAAAAGGGGAAATAAATATGTGTAAGTGCGTGTGTGTGTGTGTGTGTGTGTGTTCTCTGACCACACTGGTAGGCGGGGCAGCAGCGGTCCGTGGTGTTACTGTCCACCGTCAGCACCTCACCTTCCAAGCAGACAGGCGGCGTCTCCGGACAGGAGGAGCACACTGCAGAGAACACACACTTCATTCGTCACACTGATGACTGTAACGAGCTGCTGATGATTCACTGATGCAACACAGAAACGTTAATTTAGCTCTTTTTTTTTTTTTTGACTGACTGCAGATGTGAGCGAGACAGCAGCTGCCGTCGGCTCTGGTGGCGATCAGAGTGTGGTCGTCTCTGCAGGAGGGAACGTCGGACTCGCAGAGTTCAGGATCACACTCTGTAACACACACACACACGTACACAGAAACATTAAAGGAATAGTTCCACTTTGTAGGAAATACATATAGTCACTTTCTTTGCAAGATGTAGACGATGTACGTGTCTGTATGTTGAATATGAAGCTACAGCCAGAGTTAGCTTAGCTTAGCCTGTAGACTGGAAGCAAGGAAAAACAGCTAGCGTGACTCTCTAAAGCTTACTAATTAACACATTATATATCTTACATAAACTAAAGTATAAAACAACTTGTGGTTTAAACGACGCAGTGACTTCCTGTTGTCACTGTGAGGCAACTAGCACTTCAGAAAGTTCTGCTCCCTGCAGTAGTACATCAGGTAACGTCCTGTAAAACCCACATTTTTTTCATTTTTACACTTTGTACATTTTAAACACATCCAATATAACCTGTTAAGTAAGTTTTTGAGGTGCTGGTATTTCTTTCTTTTCTTTTCCTTTGAGGCTGTTTATTTAAAGGTTAAATATATGATATTATGAACTTTAATAGAGCGTCAAAAAACTATTTGCAATGTAAAGATATAGTGGAGTAATGGCGTCCATGACTCTGTGTGTAATCTGAGCTTTTCTGTTCTTTGTTTTGGTAGACGGGCTGAACATGTTCTCATTCCCGGGTCGTCAGATACCGATACTTCGTCACGGCCCTTCACGTCTCATCCAGACACACAAGGTAGCCTTTGGCTGAGACGCACGGGGCTTTAATGTACCTCCAATGTAATCCTGTCCGTGTCCTGACGATCACAACTGCACAACGCAACGTAGTTTACAAAGTCCGAGGAGAGTTGGAGGTCGCGGTTGAGTGGAGGGCCACACACAGACTTTCATCCAGGAGACCGTAGTTTAAATCCAAACATCACTGATCTTTCCCTAATCCCAACCATGTGGTTTATGTGTCGAAACTTAACCAAATTAACCTAAACCTGCATTTGGATGAGAAACGAGGGGCACGAGATTTTTAGCATCGCACGCAGATGCAAAAAGGAAGGCTTAGACGGTCGTCACAAAGCATGTTAGTGCATTTGAGTCCCTCTCTGTCCTCATCCGTGTCCAACATGGCAGCCTGGTAAGAAACTTTCTCCTATGACAGCTAAAGCGTGCGTGGAAATATGTTTCTGAAAACATCTGAGGCGAGAAAGAGGCTATGCAGTAACAGAATATTGATTCATATTGAATCAGAACTCCCTAATTTTACAGTTTGATCATGAGCAGTGTGTGTTCAGATGCTGCTTTTTCCTAACTTGATTGAGTAAACGATGCATGCATTTGTTTTGGTCTGAGATGCTACTGCTCTAGTGCAATATTTAGCGGCAGTGAATGTTGTATATTTAAGTTACCGCACTGTTTTGTGGCAAAAAGACACAAAACATCTATGTTGGTATCAGGTTATACAGATAATGATGTAAATGTTATAGGATAAAGAATAGAATTCAGTGCATCCCCTCAATCAGAGAGGAAACTCACCGCACACGTAGTCCGGACAGCAGGAGTCCTGTCTGTAGTACGACACCAGCTTCTCTCCATATTTACACTCAGGAGGGATTAGGTCACACAGGCTCTGGTTACACACTGCAGAGTCAGAGATTACATCATCACATCGCTCAAATTTTCTTTTCGGTTTATAATTTTAACATACAATGAGACACAGATTTCAACAGTACGGCTGCTCGATTCAGATGCTGCTCAGATCTCAAACTAGAGCTCGTGGCCTCACCGCAGACTTTGTGCGGGCAGCAGCTGGTGTCGTCGGCCAGGCTGATGATCACCTCCGCCGTTCGACGGCACACCGGCGCCATCATGTTGGAGCAGTTGTACTCCACTGGGACGATGGTGTCGTTGTCGCAGCGGTACATGCAGCAGGCGTCCTTCGAGGCTTTCCACACCTCGCCGTGTGCACGAGGAACGCCAGAGCTGTCGGTGCAGGCTGCAGACACACACACAGAGCCATGATTTCTAATTTACTGATAATGAGCTGGCATTACTGAGACTTAAGGCACCACGGCTGTGTTATTATACACAACAACAGTTACTGTACAATTTCAAAATAAGTTTTAACACTAGTAAAAGATCAAAAGCATTAAGATAAGAGATTTAAGATGTGATAATAAAAGTATGTTTATTTCAGGTTCCCCATATGACCTCAGACCTCCTGCTCCGTGGTGCGCACAGTTAAACTGGGGTCTTACCACACTTCTCAGGTGAGATGCAGAGGGCGGAGTACGGCCGGTGGAGGAGCGTTCCCTCGGGGCACACGCAGCCCTCCGTCAGGCCTGAACACTGGTCGGGGTCCGAGTCGAAGTCGTGGTTGGGGCAGGACTGGGAGGTGCAGGCCGGCAGACAGGCCTGATACCGCAGAGCGTCGGGACACACGAAGGCTGCAGGAAGAGACACAAACATGTCAGGACCTCAAACACATAACTTTACTTTGAACTTGATACCTGTATGTCATGGTTCCTGTTATCTCCTGTGTTATGGTTTTGAGTTTCTAGCTTATTTTCCTGTCTTTGTTACTTCCTGCGTTACCACTCTGAGTTTTCTAGTTTGTTATTTCCTGTTTTACTTTGTAGTCCTTTACTTGTGTGTCTTGTCCTGCTTTACACTTCCTCCCTTTGTCTTTTCCCGCCTGTTTTGATCATCTGCCCCGCCCTGATTTGTTTCACCTGTGTCTTGTTAACCCTCCCTTCCTTGTGTATTTAAGTCTGTGTGCTCCCCTCTTTGGTTGCCAAATAGAGTTTTTCTGTGACCTTCTAGTGTTTTCCCTGTGTTTTGAGTTTAGTTTTGTCATACTGTTTTTTGGACTTTTGCCTGTTTCTTGGACTTTGGATTTGCCTACCCATTTTGGATTTGTTTGCCTGTGTACGGACAGATACTCTGGTTTTGAACCTTGCCTGCCTCAACCCTCCGTAAGCCTTGTGTTTTTTGTTGTAAATAAACTGTTAAACTGTATTGGCTCAGCCTCCGGTGTCTGCATCTGGGTCCAGCCCCTTTTCCTAGTGTTTCTGGCACAGACCGTGACACTCTGGGGGTGGACAGCCGGGATCAGGTTCTACCTTGACGGAGTGATTTTGAGTTTGCTATATTCAGTGATTTGGCACTTTGTAGGTGCTGGCAGATTCTATGTACAACTAAAACAATTTAAAACACAGTACGTAGGTGATTACACCAAGACGCCTTTTTCACAGAGGATATTTTGACATGTCACAGTAGGAAAAGCCCCACTCTGCCCTTCGTTCTATGACAAGTCAAGCTATCGGCGATGAATAAGGCCTATGGAGATGTTTGTGAGTGGAGTCAAGTCGTGTTACATTGTTGACCAGTTGCAGGTGTGGAAATTAAGGCTGTACAAACATTAAGACAACTTGTTTTTGTCACAGACCCACATGTGTAAATTCATCAATTACAACTTGGTTTTGAGTATACTTGCAGCCTAAAAAAGTCAGAAGAGTCTCTGACAGTTCCAATAAAGGTATTTCACCAGATCTTATGATTGCACTGTTTGGGCTGCTCCCTGGTAGAGTCCCAGTCTGATGCAGTCGTAGTTTTGAGCCATTAAATGTTTAAACGGCAGACAGAAATCTTACGGCAGTAATCTGGACTCCTCCACTCGATGCAGATGTTGAATTTGTGGCAGGACGCCACGTAGGCAGCCAGCGCCACACACTGGTTGTTGACGTACTCTTCGTCTCGTACCCAAACCTCACAGAATGTGCTCGACGGGACCTGAAAACACAGAAGCAATCACATAAATTTCATAGAACATTATTATATCTTAAGCTAAAGTAAAGATTTTTTTCATTGTTAGCAGTTCTTCACCACTAGCATCCTCATTAGTCATCACTTTTGCTGGTATACGTTGTATCGTTTAATCTACATCTTTTGACTTACGTGTCAAACATGTCTCTTACTGTACAGAAGTGAGAGAGCAATAATGGCAAAGAGTTGATAAATTAAAAACATCCGCAGGATTTCGATGCATTTAGGCATTCCATTTTTTTTAATAATTACTACCTGACCTGCAGCCTCTCTGGGTTTGAGACAGAGCCTGGGTTTAGTTCAGGCTCAGAAACTACTAATCTACTGGCTCCTGCGTGAGGAGAGGAACCTGGAAACCAGTTCACAGACGGGTTCACGTACGAAGGCGTGGCAGGGCAAGAAGGCAGGGTTCTGCAGCATGTCCAGGCAGGTGGAGCAGTCGCTCGTGGAGCAGTTGAGCTCGCGGCGGCGGCTGTGGCTGATGTAGCTGGTGGTGTTGGGAACCTGCCAGCTGTCGATGAAAATAGCCGGATCCTCGCTCACACCCACTGTGGTGCCGTTGGCCAAAGTCAGGTCGTTTGTTGGGTCTCCATCACAGAGACCTGAGGTGGGTGTGAGTGGGGGGTTCACAAAAAACACAAACTTTACTTCAGATATAACAAATATATCCCAGAATGTGACAAATGGATCAGGCTGCCTTATGTAGAACTAATTACTTTGGTAGGCCCTTGTGTCCAGACCAGTTCTCGCAGATCTTTTTGAACCAATTGCAAACATTTGTCTTTCATATGACAAAATTTACAAATAATGGTTTTGCAATTGCTGCATTTTAGTAGAAGAAGCAAACAAAACAACGGGGTAACGACTGCAGGACTAAGGTTACACTCACATTGCTAGCTTTATTGCTCAGGTCCGATTTTTTTGTTTTGTTCTTAACATTAGTTTTTAAAAGTGGCCAATATCAGGTGAACTGGACATGCACCTGTACTGAGGCGCATGCAAAAAAGAACAGTAACAAAGATGTCAAAAGCAGCATGTTGTCGTACGAAACTAAAGCTTTTAAAGTCAGCATTTACGGTTTCATTTATAAGTTGATGTGCAGTGGAAGCCAGAGAGTCTGTGAGCAGATGATAACAAGGAAGAGGAAAAATTATTTAAAATAAATTATGGCTCTTTGTGTAACGGTGGCTGCTACTTCCGTACGGTTGTGTGTGTGGATGCGGAGTCGTGGATCGTGATGTAAATGGCTCTACAGAAACAGATTTCATCCAAAATTTCAGGATGAAGTCTGATGAAAAAACCACATCTGTCCGCTACACTCCACAAGACTCTTGTGGCAAGGCACTCAGTTCAGGCGACCCATCTCCCTGAGAAAGTGCATAAAGCAATCTAAAATAAAGTTGCATGAATTCCAATATGACTGTTCAGACACTGCAAGTAATCAGACCTGTATCTAAATAAGAACGGCATATTGACACTGCTCACACTGTTGTGAAAAACATCAGGTTTGGGCCACTGTTTGCCCGTAGTGTGAACGCGGCCTGCTCTTACCACAGAGGCCCATGGTGGGCAGCTTGTTGCTGGAGCTGTCGGTGTCGATCACCATCATGCCGGTGCTGTGGTACCACTGCAGCTTGAGACCAGCCGGGCTGCGGATCAGGTACATGTTGCCCGTGTCGTAGATCTCAAATCCAAACTTTTTGAATCGAGGCTTGGCGTACCGCGAGTTGACGTAGAGCTGAGAGGTAAAACAAAAAAGTGCACGTTAACGGATAGATTTTGTTGGTGTTAGAAATCGATTTTGAGCATCAAATCAGGATGAGAAGAGAGAGTGCGTCCTACCCTCCTCTGCAGCCTGTTGATGATGATGTGGTTGGATTTGTGGGTGATGTTGAGCGACACCAGACACAGGTTGGTGAAATTCCAGAGGAGCTTTGGAAAGAAGAAGAAAATCAGGTCAAAATCAATGACAAAGCAGCGACTTACAGTCAGATTGCTCTCCTGCCAAGTGTGACTGACGTACTGGTGACTCAGAGACGGCGGGACACTCCTGGACCAGTACGCTGACCGTCTCATTGGGCAGCTGGGTCACTACGTATGAGGCAGCCTTGTAGACGGCAACACTGTTCCCATCAAATGTGATCACATTCAGATCTGGAAACATAGAGCAGCGACCTGGAACACACAGGAGAGACGACAATGAGAAGCAGCTAAAGACAATGATCTGCCACAGCTTTACATCTGATCGTCATTTAATCCAGTCAAGGCAGAGCTATGGGCAGAGTCTGAAACAGGAAGTGATTTCAATAGACACAAGATTATGGATTAAAAAGTTTTCCCATAGATCTATTTTTATGTGTCCATTTTCCTCACATGGACAGTCCCACTTAGGGCAGCACTTGTCTCCGTTGACCTGTATGGCAAAGCCGAGCAGGCCGCAGTTGGGAGGGTCGGAGGTGAAGGGGCAGCTCTGAGACTTGTTGAACAGGACGAGCTGGTTGTTGACGCAGATGTACTTCGTGCACTCATCGACGATCTCTGCATACGGAGGCTGGACGGAAACAAATTTAAAAACTGAAAACCCAGTAGTCACACAACAACAAAAAAAGGAAACACAGAGATATTTGTAATCAGGAAAGAAACCTGTCAACTTAACTCAAAATAGACTCATAGAATCATGGGAACACATATCTGTGATCAAATATTCGAAACTTTGGGTTCAGTTGCTTTTTCCGGAGCTTTTGATATATATACATATCCCTACTTCAGACACGATACCAAGTAATCATATTCAAACCCTTCTCCCATACAACCACTTTTTATCATGTGATAGGATTGCTGAAGAAGGCCATGGATACTCTCTGGAGAAAAACTAGTAAATTAACCTTGAGTTTAGAATATTTGTCAATCAGCCTGGACTAAAATTTAAGGGACATAAAACATTTAGAAGTTGTAAATAAAGTCATTATGGAACTTGTCCTTATAGCACTATGTTCTACTTATGTGACTGAAATGAAGGTGTATAATAACTGGACCTACGGTACACATCCTTGTAGTTGATACGGACAAGGACGTCGTCCCCTCTGCTGTGTATCTGGTTGTTTCCAGCGGTGTGTAAGGCGAGGCCGGTGCAGGAGGCGTTGCTGCGCCCGGACTGGTGCGATCGACTCTGTCCTCCTCAGTCGTTTGGGTCGACGTGGCAGCTGGGGGTGGAGTCGTAGCGGCAGTGGGAACACTGGGCTTCTGGGTGGAGATCAGTGTATCAGGTGGTTGGGATGTGGACGGTGCCACGTCAGACTCTTTGGTCGTTTTCTCAGATGTGGCTGAGTCTCTGGTGGTTGTTGTGAGGACAGCTGTTGTTACTGTGGCTGTTGTTGGAGTAGGAGCAGTTGCTGGAGCAGTCGTGGTTGTCAGGCGGGAAACTGCTGAGGTTGTGTCGGTATGCTCGGTCGTGCTCGCTGTAGTTACCACCTCAGCAGATGTTGTGATGGTTGTAGACGGTGCTCCTGGTGTAGTTGTGCTTGATGTGATTGTCGGCGGGCTGAGAGTGGTTGATGTGATGGTTACTGCAGGGGGCCTTGTTGCGATGGTAACCCTTGCAGTAACTGGCCTGATGGTGGGCCTCTGAGTCAACGTAATTCTGGGGGTCACTCTTGTTGTCGCAGGAACTATGGGTGTCGTTCTGAGGGTGGTCGTCCGCTTGATGGTGGTAGTTGTAGCGGGTGTAGCTCTTGCAGTGGACACCAGCCGGGTGGTGACTTTGTCCGAGACAGTCGTTGGCCTTGGAGCTGCGGTGGAAGTAGTTGTGTGCAGCGGAGACCAAGACGGAGGCGGCGTGGTTGTAGCTCCAGTCGACACCCCCACTCTGCCAGTCACTGGATGTGTCGTCTCCGTAATCAGTTCTACAATGACGGGTCGGAGAGTGGTGGCAACAACTCCTGGTGGAGCTCTCGTGGAGACCGTGGTGAGAGTTGTCTCAGCAATACCTGGCACAGGTGGAGGTGGAGGTGTAACCAGTTTCCTGGTTGTGGTGGCTCCAATTTCTGCAGTTGACATTTCAGTTGTAGTTTTGGCAGTAGTGGGTGTGGCAGCAGCTGATGTTGCAGAGGTGACAGCTGGCTTTGATGTGAGGGGAAGACGAGGCACTTCGGTAGTTTTAGTAGTAGTAACTACGTGAACAACAGTTTCTGAAGTGACCTCTGGGGTGATCTTTGCTGTGGGGGTGTAGACCAGGGTGGAGGAGGTCTCCCGATGGGGGGGACGCCACGGCTCAGAGGTCTGCATGGTAGATACAGGAAGGGTTGAGCTCTCTGTTGTTGGTAAAAGTGGTCCAGTAGTAGTTTCTGTAAGAGACACTGGTGAAAGACTTGGTTTTGTTGTAACAGGAGGACCCGTGGACATAGTGGATGTCTCTGGAACCTCTGGCAGTCTTGAAGTTGTGGTCTGAGTGGTTCTCTCTGTTGTTGGGACGGCAGCAGACCATGAGGTTCTCTCAGAATAGGCAGTGGAGGTGGAAACAAGAGAAGTTGTGGTGTCTGTAATCTTCAGAGGTGGACCTGCAGCCGTTGTTGTGGTAGCTGCAGGTATTTCAGACACAGTGGACTCATGTATGGTCACTTTCTTTGTTGTTGTTCTCCAGTCTGTAGCAGCTGAGGTTGGAACAGGGGTTGTCGTCGGTGCGACATGGAGCAGGGTTGACGTTGGCAACTCTGAAGCGGTCGTTGTAGAAGTTGACGGCTCAGTTGGAGTGACGTGCAGAATCCTCTCTGTGGTAACAAGAGGTGATGTTGTCTCTGGACTTATGACTGGTGTTGTTTTACTGGTGGTGAAAGGTCCAACTGGTGTGACTGATTCTGTGGTTTTAGCTGAAGTGCGGGTGGGCAAAGATGTAGTTCCTGTTTCGACGGGAGGTGAGGTCGGGAGAGGTGAAGAGGTTGTGGAGGCTGTGCTCGGTAAGCCAGGAGGGATGGGTGTGGTTGTTGTTGGGGGAAGTTGATCCACTGTTACTGGCTTTGTGCTGGTTAATGTGTATGCAGTGGTAGCTGTACTGGGAACAGTGGTCCTGTCTGTAACTATAGATGTCTCTGAGACTGGTGCAGGACTAGAGGAGGTTACAATCGGAATAACTGCTGCTGAATGTGTTGTAGCCTCTGTGGTCTCTTTGGTTGTTTGGACGACAACAGGCGGAGGAGTACTGGTGGTGGTTGGCCCTTCTACGGAGCTTGTGGTCGGCGCTGCAGTGGTAGACCTCTTCAGGGTCGTGGCGGTGGTGGTGAAGAGTGGCTGCAGTACGTCGGTGGGCTTGGTGGAGGAGATTAGCCAGAACAGAGCCGTGACGGCGAAGGGAGCGCTGCTCGTCCTGGACGTGCTGGGGCTGAACGGGCTGATGGTAGAGCTCACAGTGCTGGTCGTCCATGCTGCTGTACCTGTCACACTAGTGGGCGGGGCTTCAGTCACTCTGACAGTAGACAGCAGCTCCACCACCTCTGGCCTGACAGTAGGGGGCGCTATTGGAGAAAACGGGGGTCCTGCTGTGCTGGACAGTTCAGGAGCTGTGGAAGGAGGGATGGTGGGTGGACGGGTTGGCTCGCCAGGGGCGGGTGGTGCCTTAGACGAGGTTGTCTGTGTGCTCACAGCAGGAGTAGAGGTGGTGACTTTAGTGGTAGGGCCAGTGTGTGGAGGGATGGAGGAAGCAGTGGTAGTGGTGGTGGTGGTAGTGGTCTTGAAGGGGGTGGTGGAGGCAGCAGTGCTTGTGGTGGTTGCAGAAGTGACAGCTGCAGAGGTCAGCTGAGCAGTGGACGGTGTTACAGGCTGCACAGTAACTGGAACTTTAATGCCTGGAACAAAAAAAAGTGTGTTAGAAAAAGTGCTGAGCTCGGAAGGTGTTATAGGGGTGTTGCGATATAACGATAATGACGATAACTGTGATTTAAAAAATGAAATATTAATATTGTGTTGTCACATATGTGAATATATTGTGGAAATAACTCTTTAGTTTATCAGTTCATCCGGTTGCCTTTTCACTATTCATTAAGTGTAATTGTTCTTTTTGTACAGTTATGGTTAGACCTCTCTACATGCGTATTTTGAGTGTAATTCACCAAATTTACCAAAATAAAGAGACAAAACACACAATTACACAACAGCATCATTGTTTTTTATCATTATTTTCTACAGATGTCACGATAATATCATGATCCAGAATTATTCTGGCCACGATAAACATGCAGTGATATTCTGATATTGTGACAGCCCTAAACTTAAGTACAATTTTGTAGTACTTGTACTTTACTTGAATATTTCCTGCTACTCAACAACATTTTGGAGGCAAATATTTTACTTTATACTCCACTAAATTTATTCAATAACTTTAGTTACCTGTTACTTTTATACTGTAAATACTATTATATATTCCTCCTATGATAAACAATCATTTTAAAATTAATTTATGTTATCAGCAAATTAGACAAGTACATTAGAGAAGAGCTGTGAGACTTCGTGAGATACGCTGCTACAAGTACAGTATGTTGAAATGTCTAGTAACCACAGTGAGGATATTGTCTCTTATTGTGTTAGATTCCCTTACTAGTCGATACTTACAGTCTTCCACGTAAACACAGCGATGGGTGACATCATCCAGGACCATGTGTGGGGGGCAGACAGGAAGGCAGCCCTCCACTCTGTACAGAGAGAGCAACACACAGCCATGAAAAAACCCCACAGCAAACAGATAAAACCTCATCAGAGTTCTCAAATCTTCAGAGGCGGATGACATCAGATATTAAATAAAGGTCAGCACAGGCCTGATTATCCCTCCAAGTCCACCAGTGGAGACTAGTCTACAAAGAGTGTTGAGAGTTACTGAACAGGTCTCACTGTGGGATGGAGGCGCAGGCTTCAGCTGACGGGTCGCTGCAGGTCTTGAAGCAGGGGACGACGCAGGAATCGTACCTCCACTGACACCGAGGAGCAGGCGGGGTGTCGGGGTTGGGGCCTGATGAAAATCATGTAAAACTTTTACTTCAAAAACTGGCCTTGTTGAACAGTTATGGTACGGAACTCTTTGAGGGACAAGTCCGGCTCTGTACTACTGTTGTAGACGAAAATACTTTGAAAACAAGCAGATCTGAGGAGGGTTATCCCTGTGATCTTAAAGGTTCTAAGAAATAAATATGTACTGTATATGTATCAACTTTCAGATCAGATTCAATTGCATCATAGTTTAATAAGCATTATGTCTGTATGGAAGGGATAATGTGCCTTCCTTGTAACAGAAAGCTAACATGGTTTTAGCACAGGGTGTCGCCAGTCAGCTGATGTTGTTAAATTCACCAGACGTCTTTCTGTCTTTAATCAGAACTGCGTCCATAACAACAAAGCTGTCAATTACCAATCAGACGGGAGTATTCAACAAAGCCGTGTGATAAACAGTATTAACCTATTGACCCCCAAAGAAAATCAGTGTTTTCAAACATTACAATTGCACAACACCTTGTTTAAAGCAGAAACAGACAACTTTTTTCTCCCCCTCTAACGTTTCCAAGTAGGATCATTGTTGGCGCTGCTATCACAAAGACAACCCGATCGCTTTCCTCAGAGTAGCAGCGACCAACAACACAGGTCAAAAGCGTGAGTCTATTCATTCATTTAGTCTATAATGGAGGTTATAATGAAGGCTGACTGGATCACCAGTCCTGGGAGATTTCGTAGACAGAATTGCATAATTAAAACGAGGTTTATAGGGAACCAATACAAACGCTAACGGTCATTAATCTATCTATTTACTTCCTGATTGCCTATTGTCAGTTTTAGCTTTTGATTCAAGTTTTATCATTATTACTTTGATTAAAATGTTTAACCTCGTGACGTTTTTGATGGTTACATCAAATGGAAATAACATAACACAAACACATATCTTTGTGAACTTGGTTGAAATTCAAAATAAAGTTCTGTGGTTTTGAACAACGCTTGTGTAATAAAGGAACCATCGTGTGGTTGCAGCAGGGTCAAAAGTGTTATAATGAACCTAATAATAATGAAGGTGCTGAATTACTCTTATGTCGCATTAATCTGCAGGAAACATGTACTGTATGTGAAAGTATATGATGTTACTAATCTGGACTGGCCTTAAAGGACCCACAAATGTTTTCACAGACCAGTAATGTGATGAACTTAGAAAGCCATCGGTGATCTAAAGCCTGGATTTCATCTCTCATCTCTGAATGTGTGCAGCATTCACTGCTGTCAGCAGGAGATCCAATCTGCTTTTGGCTGCTACGACTTTTCCATCAACTAAGACAAATGATGCTGTTTTTAGCATCAGTGATTAGCCTGGCTGCTCTCTGTGCAGAGTATGCAGGCAGTGGAGTCACTAGTCTTGATCTTTGACCCCAGAGAGAAGCACTGACCTGAACCCAGAGCAGAAAATACAAAATACAAAAATACTCCAGAGGAGTAAAACTGAAAATTAGCTCAATACTATTAGAATTTTTTATTTTGTCTCTCAGTTTCATTGTTGAATTTGATTTTTAGGTTTCATGGCAGCACTATGTTTTTGTGGCTCTCACTGTTGGAAAAATCTGATACTTTAAAAATGACCACAGTCACCCTCCGACTTTTGATGAGTGCTGTGTGTGATGTGTTTGCTGCATGTTGGTCATTCCAGTGCTGCTGACCTGTGAGCCTGAACAGCGTGGCCTTGCGGAAGCTGTCGGTGTGTCTGTATTTGAGCAGGTGGAGGCGGGGCAGCGTGGCGTGCAGGAAGAAGCCGGGCTTGGCGTGGGACTCCAGGGAGTCGTAGCCGGGGATCCAGGTGTTCCTGCGAAGGACGAAGGTGGCTCCGTCCCAGAATGCCTCGCTCTCCTCCCACTTGGCCAGCTTCACCTGGCCGCTGGGGCTCGCGTACAGGAAGAAGTTCGGTCTGTCGGCCGCCTCAAAGGAAACCCGCGATGTGTCTGTGTGGATGAAAGCAAAGTTATTCATCATCACCAGGGGAGCGTACAGAAGCTAGACACAGAAAGGATCTGTTTGCTGTGTTAAATATGATTATATGATGAACTTAAAGAGCCATAGAACCAAAAATAATGAGGTGAAAGGTGCTAAAAAAAAAAGCTCCGTAGAGCTGAAGAGAACCGCAGAATCAGGTGATAACTCTCTGTGGGTTTGTAGTATGACGACATCTTTCACATTACATTAATTTTTTTGCATTATTAATATAAAAATATCTATTAGTGCAGCTTTATAATAGCTTTTCCGCTCCAAGTCGCTCCCTACCTGACCGCTTGTACAGGAAACACGTAAATGTACGGAAGCAAACAGCAACTCTGCCTTCTGTTTCATGTGGACTTTAAAACCGTCATTCTATTCTTGTACCAATGTTTTATAACCCTCGTTTTCTTATTTGGTTGTTTTATCTGCTGTTTTCTCTTTATTCTGTGAAGCACTTACTGTAACCTTACTTAGAAAAGTGCTTTATAAATAACGTTTATTGTTATTATCTCTGCTTCTATGTATTTAACGGTGCAAAATGTGTCTGAGGGATCCAGACTACAGCTAACAGTAAACAGTCAGACCAGCTTGTTCCAGCCTTGGCTTGCTGACGAGCCTACAGCTCAAGTTGCCATATTAGCATTTGGCAATCTGATCTCTGAACCCGTCTGCTGCTGGAAGTCAATGGAAGTTCATCTCCTCCATCAGTGTTTTCACTGGGACACTCGAATCATTCCAAACACTGTCGAACGCAGCGGAAAACAGTGGAAGAGGAGAAAGCCACCTGGCTGGCTTTCAGTCGGAGCGGAAAGAGTTGTCAGATTGGCTGAAGGAGGCGAGGCGACGCGAGAGGAAGGAGGAAGATCAGCCGGCAAACAGGAAGCAGACAGGACGACCTGCTGTACGATACAGTAAAGAGCTGGATGTTTACACGTTTACATGTTAACTGGCCTCATCAGAGAGAAGTCTGATAATGTGTTTTTATTATGTCAAGATGATATTTTAAAAAAAATTCTGATAAACATTTTTTGCAAAAACCAAGCCAATATTTTCTTAATGATACGCTTCACTACTTACATCCAGACCGAGTAAAGAATGTAGTAATTTCAGTTACTTTATGTCTCTAATCACTCCTTGAATAAACTCCTGATGCTGAATGGATATTAACCACAATATCAACTCATGGCAAGTTATTTTATATTAGATTTTATATTGATATTTTATTTCACTTATAGAGCTGTGCTAAATATATTTATATTGAGAGCCATAAGTATTGATCTCAAAGCCAGCCCACATCAGCTGATTCTCTTCTATGCATTCAGTTGACAATTCTCAGGGAGCGCTTTGCGACCCACCTCCACCCCAGCTCCACCTTTTTATGCTGTGTCTGACTTGATCAATGTAATTTCTGTTGTCACTGATGACTGCCCTGTTCTCCACCCCAGGGGGGTATTTGCGGCTTCGCTCCCTGCCTTTGCCTTTCCACATAGGCACGTGGAAGGGCAGGGAGCTCCCAGAGCAGAGCCATACCACCAAATATATCTTACTGCAAATGGTAGGCCTAATCTAAGTTTCTTTGACTGTAGCGGTCCTGACTGAACTACTTGATCAAATTCACTGTTTATCAAATTAAAGCTATTTGGAGATTTAGTCAAATTTAACGCAGCTCAAATCATGTGTACAATTAAAAATAAATTATTACATAAAAGTTTCCAAAGAGAAAAAAAAAGAAAGTCATGTTTTCATGTATAGAAAACAATAAAAAAAAAAAATTTTTTAAAGATTTTAAAAAACATGTAGCATATATAGAAAGTTTTAAAAAAAATTCTTTAAAATAATTTATTGAACAAATAAAAAATGAATGATCATTAAGTCACTTTAGTATCAATCTGACTTTTTGGTCTGGTTTTTTTTTAGTTGATGTTTACTGTTTGTTGTAAAAACAGTAGGTAAGCAGCAGATTCAACTTTTTCAGCCTGCAGAAATCGTTTTGTGATGTTGCTGTGTTGTTTTAAACTGTGATATTTGAGTGATACCTTTTAACATTATTGCCTTATTGTCTCTGTTACATACATTTCAAATTGACTTTGTTTGAGTTGTCGCCTGTAGTGATGAATTCAAGTCAAGTCAATTTCATGTATACAGCCCAGAATCACAAATCACTCACAGTTTCCCTCACAGGACTTTGATGTTAGAAACACACTCAGTTTCTCTCAGGTATATGGAGCGATTTACCGTCTTTCAGCTCTTGTTTTTCACTCTCCCTACCCTCATCATCATCATCATCATTACAGTGTAAAAAAGTGTGTGTACACCTTCTGTACACTACCTGCCCAGCAACAAATGGTTTACAGACAAAGTTGAGGACTAAGTGATGAACACAGGAGAACATCAAGCAGCTGAAGAGACCAAAAACAGCTAAAAGCGAAGAGAGAATATCAGACTTGATTCATTAGGCCGACAGTGATGTTGCTCCAACTGCTGGATGAGTTATAAGGTGATATTATGTCAATGCTGTGTTGTTCAGCTTGTTCCACTGTCCCCAAGTTTGCCAAAATATAGACTATTACAGCTTTGTTCTGGGGGGTTTTCTCGTCAATCAACATCTTGCAGTCGTGTGAATATTGAGTCTCTCAGTAGCAAAGACAGAAGAAGTACAACACTGTCATACCACAACAGAAAGTCTGAGAAGTTCAGGGTGGATGGTTGGATGAGAAGAGCCCAAAAGAGTGGACACCACAGTTCACTTCCTGTCTCCTGGTTTCTTCACCAAATACTTTCAGTAGTAACAAGATCATACGGGTGAATTAGGAAGGAAACAACTTACTTTGTCATTATGGTAAATGAGGACTTGTGGTTAAAAAGCTTCATACTGATTCTCACAGCACAGCAGAAATAAACTCGCCCGAAGGCCAAAATACCTCTGTGTCCTTCATTCAGCAGCTGTTCGTACTCTGCTGACAGGAAAACATATCGCTGTGGTATCTACACAGCGATCGAACTTTCCCAAACTCCACTACAGAAGTTCCCTTTCATGCACGGATACTGCACCTACTGTATCCCGCTTTAGTAAAGAAGACATGTGTAAAATAAAACTATAAAGCCTCTCCACAAACCGCAAGGTTCCCACGCTCACTTAGACGTAAAATTCAAGGACATTTCCAGGATTTTCAAGGCTGTGTTCCAGGAAATTCCTGCACAGGGTAATTAGGAATTCCTAATCATTTATTACAGCTTGTATTTCTGTTAATAAGGACCTTGTTTAGATAAATATCAATATGGAGTGAAACACTATTACAACATCAAAGTTTTTATTATATTATTATATTATATTATTATTATATCTCATTATGGTGGCATTCAAACTGTATTATAATGCATTGATAATACTTTATGACTACATTCATAAACACCAGAATGCTTTCTGATGCGCTGTCAGTCATAAAACATTATACATGTGACTTACTGTATAATGAATTATATTATTGGGGCTTATAATACATTATGACTCAGGACGCTATAATAATCCGTGCAGTCCAGATGTGTTGGGAACCTTTAATCCCTGAGTCTGAGTCAAGTTAAGACATCTTGATAAAATACAGTTTTTATGGCAACATCACATACAGCTCCACTACAGGGTTTTCTTCATGATGCGTTCATGCTCTCAGGGAAAGAGCCAACGCACATCAGCAATTACTGGATCCGTTTTGTTTTTTTACTTTTAAAAATGAAAGAATAGCGGCGGTGTATTGACAAGAATCTGGCGCTATGATACGTGTCACGATACAGGGGTTAAGATTCAATATATTGCGATACATCGCGATACTGTAAAGGTGGCGATATATTGTTTCATAGACCTGTGTTCTTCGTGTTACGCGAGTGATTTATGCTTACCTCTTCCTGTCTCAGTTGATGTAGTTGACTTTTTTACATTCAGAGGTGTAGAGCTATTCGTTCAAGTACCGCAGCACATGTACGAGCATGCAGCGGTGTACTTTATTGGTGAACAGCAGCAGAACTAATAACCCCTCATCAAAGACATGAACTCTGTCTCTCTTGTTCGCTCTTTCTCTTAAACTATGTGTGAGTTTGAGAGACAGAAATAGTGACAGAGAGAGAAAAAGAGAATATTTTCTTGTAATCTGGCCTTAAACGGTGCACGCACAACAAAAATCTATCTTAAACTTATAGATTAAGGATAGGAATACTTAGCTAAGCTAGCTTTCATTTCCTGCGGTTAAACAGGTGGCTTTATAATGTTTAACCATTTAATTTGTTTTACTGGCTCTCCTGCATCACATATGCTTTAGTGA
>JBBPCS010000130.1:8219271-8229584 GCA_037974645.1 Hollardia meadi
AGGAGGAGGAGGAGGAGGAGGAGGAAGGTCAGAGGATTATTCCTGGCTCGTGACATTTTTAGAAAGTCTTTAACTGGTCTGCAGCCCGACCCCCTGCTGACCCCAGCTTCAGTGACACAGTCAGTCTGGTACACTCAGAGCGTTATGTTTCACCAGACCTACACAGTCATTAACCTTCATTTATCAAAAACACCATCAGACTGATTCACCTACAAACCTTCATGCTGACCGAGACGACTAACCGCAGAGGAACACGTTTGTAGCAGTGATGCATATTCAAACATTACAGTTAACATCTATATTTTTAACTTGTCATACATCATGAATGCAAAAATGGCAAAAATCTAATTTTATTTAAATTATTTCACTGTAATATTGGCTTTGCTGAACCTCCATACACACAAATATTGGTATTGATGGGGGAAAAAAATAACTTTTTCATGCAAGGCGGCCACTCACCCAGGAGGGCAGGTACATCCGGCCACGCAGGGCTCGTGTGTCGAGCAGGTGAGGTTGAGCAGGTAGGATTCACATGTGCGCTCGCAGGCCACGCCCCCTCCCGACAGGAGGCCGTCGCCCCCCTCTGAGCAGTTCTGGTAGATCTGACCCGCTGGACACAACCTGTCTGTACGACGCAAAGGAGACGAGTTACAGTATTATTCTCTGCCCTTTTCCTTTCTTTCTTCCTCCTTTATCCCAATCTGTTGTTTAGGCTTCCTATAATTCTCCCACGGTTAAGTTCATTTCTGTGCCTACATGTTGTTGAGAGAGAGGGAGGATGCCTCTGTTTGTTGTTTCACCCACTGAGCCACAGAGACAAATATGGACAAGCACAGATTTTATAATCTTTATAAAATAACATACATTAATGTGCCAAAAAAAAGTCACATAATTTCCCCTGAACTATCCCTTTCATATCAGCAAAGGGAATAACAAGAACATTTGTTATTAAAGTCACTTACCACTGTCTGTTGTCTGGGACACCAGTTTACCATTCAGACAGAGTCTGCAAGCAAACACAGAGACGCCAGGGTGACGATGATGATGCATGATGAAGGTTAATACAGACTAGAGTAAATAGAGGCGACAGGTCGTCTGTTGCAGTGCAGTAAAAACCACAACTGAGTATACACGTCCAAAGAATGCCCCTAAAATCAGAATAATCGGCATATTCCACAGGTTGCAATTGGAAAATGCATTCAGAATAAAGTCTAATTCAGAATATTGAAACAGAATATCCTGTTTACGTGACCCATATAAATTTCAGAGTTTGTCATTTTCGGAATAATGGTGGAAAATTAGTGTGCATGTAAACCGACACATAATCAGTGTCAGTGTTGAGGAAATCTGACCCACAACAACAACAACAATAGGAAACTTTAGGGCGCTTTCACACCGAACCTGTGTTAGTCCGGACTTTCGGACTATTTTGTTTGATCCGAACCAAAATTACAGGTGTGAAACCTCCCCTGGACCACAGTCCGGACCAAAAAGCTGGACCTTGGTCCGACGAAAAGATGTGACCTGGTCCGACAACATTATTAAAAAGTCAACTGGAGAAAACTTTCTAGGTATTTTCAGAGAGGAGGGGAGAGCAACCCCACCCGTTCATTCATTTTCCTCCAATCATTCAGACCACGATAGGAGGCTGGCCAGCGATATGATTTGAACAAACCCCGAAGTCAGACGCGCGACAATCAATATCAAGCATTGGGAGACGCAGCCCACGTAGGGGTCATGTTAAGATCTTTAGTTTGCTGGTATAAATGTGAAAGCAAAACCAACCAGATCAAATGTACCAAAAACACAAACCTTGGTTCAGACTTTCAGGTGTGAAAGCACCTTTATACAGCTTTCTGTCCTGATACCATCCACGGTAATTGATTATCTAAACTAACTCCAGTTGTTTGCTGTGTGGCCCGAAGTCAGTGACAGGTGTGTCTTTAATCATCACCATTAATTAACATGAAGTGGAAAATGTGAGAGTTATGTGAGGGTTAAGGGGAGGCGGAGCGGATCTTACTGAACACCTGCTGACGTCATGATCACATCTCCCGGCTCGTAATCTGCTCCGAGGAAACTGCAGGGACACTCGCTCCTGAAAAACCAGACGCGAGACCAACATCACTGATGCATTTATGTCAAATTGAATTTAGGAAATTTCAAAAACACACATTTGACTCTGACAGACACGGCTCAGTTTGGTCGACATTGTGTTTATGTTAAAGAGGGCTTTGTGTCACCTTAAACAGAGTATTACTGGTAAGTGGATAGGGGGCAGTTAAGCAGGTTCTAGGAGGTGAAATTTTCGGGCGTTGAATCCACAACCAAACCTTCCTTCAAACTAAAGAAAATCCTTTTATAAAAACATAAAACTACATTGGATTTACGTTATGGTAAATGTGTTTAGAGGAGGCTGAAAGCTTTGTAACATATAGGCCAGCGCCACACATCAGCCTCTGTACTACAAATTCTTTCTCACTGGTTATCAGATATCTGTGTCGTCCCCAGCTCGAGTGGGAATGAAAGGGGGGTTTCACGGTGAATTCCTTGATGTAACTCTATCACATGGTAAGTAAGGCACGGCGCTGCACTAGGATGTAAAAACCTGGGACATTTAAGAGGAATTAAGCTGCATGTCTTCTAGGGCAGAGCAGGCTGAAAGGGAGAGCACAATTACCGAGGTGCTCCGGCTCTATAACGTCTGCAGGAAAAGATACAAGGCTTTCCACTTAAAGGCTGACCTAAACTTCAGAGGAGATACAAATATCACTTTGAGAGGATTGGCTTGTGGTGGAGCGACTCCAGCCCGTTAGCCATTTAACAGTCCGCAGCACTGCAGCAGGCCGAGCTGGAGGAGCTCAGATACACGACGAGGACAGACTCAAGGACGTCAAGGATGTAATGCTGTTAAAATGATTTAATGTTCCAAAAAAGCAGTGATAATTGTTGTATTTCTCTCCTCGTGTTGCTATTTTGTGCAAAAGAAAAAAAAAAGTTGATTGGTGGATTTAGATTTTTCACTCTTACCTGTGCACACAGGTGTGCGTCCGGTGGTTGTAGAAGGAGCCCCGAGGGCACACGCAGCCCTCCTCACACTCCTCCCCACAGCGCTGCGGGACGGAGAGGGCGGAGCAACGGCGCTGGCAGGACGACACGCAGGTGCCGTACTGCATGGTGTCGGGGCAGGTGACCGCTGCAGAGAGAGAGAGAGAGAGAGAGAGAGAGAGAGAGAGAGAGAGAGAGAGAGACGGTGTTTTCCATTCATAATTCCACAGAACAGGAAGCTGCTGTGTGGTTATTCTGTACATGCGTGGATTTATTGTTCTGATGTCACAACATCATCATACTGACCATGTATATGTGACCATAAAACTACATTTCACCTTTTAATTTGATATGATGAACTTGTATTTAGCATTCTACAACACAGGGTTGACTAACGAAATGCTAGTTCTAGTCCCTTTATGCTACTCACGAAACAAAAATTACTGTATATAAATGAAGTGATATGTGAGGGTGCAGCTCCCTCTGAAACCACAAACATTCTTATACAACTTTGTTTCATATATGCATTAATACTCCCTAAGACCTTATAACAGGCGTGTAAAATCAGTTCCCCACTAGCAGCTGTAACCTTTTAAGTAGCAGTAAAGTACGGTGTCAAACCTATTTTTGTTGTATGTACTGTATGTTTATGTGCAACACCTCCTCCTCATCTCATCATAAAAACACAACTTTACAATTCACATTTCAATATCAATCAGGGTTGAAGATATTGCGATGCCTTTTTATATATTGAGATATGAAGGAAAGGAAATTTCACCAGATACATGCTGTGTTTTATTCATGTAAAGATGCACAGTTAATCATAATTTCTTGTCTATTCTCTTGTAACAAAACAAATCCCCCTCCTACTCCCACCACAGCGGGCTTATCCACCCCTCCACCTTCGATTTTGCATCTGACACCGGCATGGACAAGGAGGGAGAGAACGGGTGGAGACGTATTTGGGAACACGTTTCTTAATAAACTTTACAAATGGACTTGTGTGTCACAGTTGTGTTATTTACATTTAACCTACCATTTGTAACAAGTTTAAAATATATGATTAATCTACGTTGGAGGAAGATAAACAGGCTTTAAAGATGCAGTTGTTGTAGCCTGATGTGTTTGAGTTAATTGCATTGTGACTCTTGCCGATGCTGAAACGATATATTGCGCAGCCCTAGAAGATATGTTCTCTGATTTTGTGATAGTGCTCCCAAATAACAAAAGCGTGCGCTCTAATCTCTGCTGTGGGCATCAACACAGAGCGTAGAGAGGGATGTTTGTCGGATTTCAAAGATGGCATCCTGTGGCTCTGTGCCGTCTGTAACAGAGGGGGAATGTGACAGCCCTGTCTTCAAGAAATGACATTTTTATACAACTAATTTATATTTTGCAACAGCAGATGCATTTACATGGGTAATGTAATGCTGATCAATTACGTTTTCTATGAATTTTTTGCCTATTTGCTGCCTAGACCTGACCACAGACGCCCGCCACCCTTACAAACATATTTAGTCTTGCAAATGAGTTGTATATAAACATAATTTCTACAAGGCAGGGTTGAATGTGACTTTGCTGAATACTCACCACAGTCGGGTACGTGCGATCGAAAGTCGACGATGACAGAGAATCTGCGGCAGTGGTGAGCGTAGTGGGCCAGCGCAGAGCAGAGGCAAGGCGTCCCACACTTGCAGGTGTCCGAGCGGCACTGCTGGTGGAAGGATGTGGGACTGAGGTACTCGTGGCAGGCGGAGAACAGATCCTGGTTCAGTACGTCGCACATCTCTGAGGCATAGGCCACTGAGCAGGGGAAGGAGCAGGTCGACATCAGGTAAAAACTTTGAAAAATGGCAGAAATTCACGAGGCCGGCAGCTAAAAACGTGTTAATGTATGCAAACAAAAAGTGGACAAATCTAGATTTAGATGGACTTTTATCTAGGTAATCCATGATGATTCCAACCCATCTATGTATATAAACCCTGAAAATGAATGAACATTGTTTGGTTGATGCAGAATCATATCAAAATAACTTCTGTATGTAAGAGAATATATATTAAAAGGTGTGATTTGTAAAATATCACCAGAATTTGAAGATACCTCCAAAGATATAGGGAGCACCACTGGTGATATTCTGTCCAAGCTGTCACTATACTTTCTGCTGTAAGTAACTTGAGCTGTCTAATCTTTATTCTTAGCTTTAGCGGCTATTAGCTTTGTTAGCAGTGGAGCTAGTGGGCCTCCTGCTCACTGAAGTCTGCCTAGACCTCGGTTCACGGAGGGAGCTACTGCAGGCGACGGGGCTCAGTTCAACCAGGCTCCGCAGCCTGAAAACGGCTGGAAACCAAATGGCTGCAGACCGGTGGAGCCCAGTTTGATGACAGGAGATGCAGTACAGAGGTGATTTACAGCGGCTCAGACGAGGACTATGACTTCAAGGACGACAGAACACAGCAGGGGGGGGGACAGGAGAGAGGAAAAACAGCAGAACAGCGGGATAGCGACAGGCCTTTAGCAGCGACTGAAAACGGCACGTAGAGATGGAATATTTTCACATTTTACTCTGTGAAATCAGGATTTACTTCGACCAAACCAGAGGTGATTGTGAAAAGACAAACCAATATGATTTTGGTGAGTTTTATTTCATTAATGTCTCGTTTGAATGAAGCGTGTTTTACGATGAGCTAACGAGGCGATTAAGCTCGTCTTAGTTTGGTAAAAGAGAGAAACTTGAATTCAGAAGGTGTACGGTTGTTATTTTTCTTTTTAGTGAGGAAAACAGTAAAAATATTTCCTTTCTTGACATTTTGTGAGTTTGTTTTGTTTGATTATTAGACGAAACACTAAGAGAGCTTCTGAAACTTAGCGAACTCGCCTCTTGCATACATCTCCGAGCTGAAACTACGCAAGTACGGGGCAACCGGACTATCGCCTCTAGAGGTACAAAGTGGTATTACAAGACAGTACAGGCCAGGGCTAGCTGGTTAGCATGCTAACTTCATTAGACATCTCTGCAACACAATACATAGACATCATAACGTCAACACTACTGTTTCTTCACATTCTGTTGATAATATTAGTTAATTTTTTTAACGTTTTAAACTAAAATTATGGCCATATTTTACACACCGCACCTTTAAGTACATAAAACCAAAGCTACAGTAAATTTAGATTTTTTTTAAATCAAGTCTCATATCACCATCAAATTATCCAAAATATACGTAATGCATATTTTTATATTATACAACCCTATTTGAGATCCTTTTACATTTGCATACTGAACATGAGCTTAACATATAACATTCTCAACGTCTTCTTTTTTTTCACCACTGAAACAGTAAAAGTTAGAGGAAGGACAGAAACTGACCGGCCTGCTGGTGTGTGTCGCAGGGGTCAAGCTGAGGCGCGCTCAGGCTGGGCACGCAGGCTGATGAGATCCTCCAGGCGTTCCCGAACAGCTGAGGAGTGCTCTCGATCATACCCGACGGAGACCTGCAGGAAAACAGGAGCACAGATTCATGGCAGCAACATGGAGCTGGAAAACAGCTATTGTTCGTCAGACAGTGAAACCGATGATGGGACGAACCATTAGCGTTAGCTTAACATTAACATGAGCTACAACAACACTGCTGCTTCGTAAGTTATCCTCCTAATAAAATCTGTTTTTGTTTGTTTGTTTTAGTGTTTGAGTCTATCAGACGTAGGCCTTCTGAAAAAGTTTTGACACATGCAATCATCGACGTGCTTCGTGCAACTTTTTAAGTGATTAAACCAAGAAAATGTTTAGCCAGTTTGTTTCAATCCCCAGGTGTTAACACAGGGATCAATACAAGCATTGATAACCTTGGGGCTACTTATCCAAATGAGAGGTACCATCCTGTCCACAGATGGGGGATTCACAAGTGTTACAAATTACAAACAGGGTTGCCAGATCAGACTGATACAGACCAATCCCAACCTAAAACCTGCCCAATTCACCCAAAAACTGACAAAAGCAGCCCAAATTTCATCCACCAGCCCGACAGTGTTTTTCCACGGCCAATGCGATCAAGAGTAGCCCAACTGGGTGGAAAACCGCCCAATCTGGCAACACTGATTACAAAATCATCAAAAATGTTCAATGTCCACTTTCCACTCAAGAAATTAAAGACAAATATAATATCAACATATTTCTGTTGCACAAAAAAGCATCACGTAAAGCAACAACCTTTCAAATTCAATGCAGTGACAGATCAGCGTGGCCACAGATTATATTTTTGTAACTTGTAACCTCTGACTAATCATCCTCTATGTTTTAGTCATTAAATATGCCAATTTTTATTACCTCCACCAAGGAGGTTATGTTTCTATCCGTGTCCGTTTTTTGGTTGGTTGGTTTGTTTGTTTGTCACCGGGATGACACAAAAACTATTGAATGCATTTCCACGAGACTTGGTGGAAGGATGGGGCATGGGCCAAGGAAGAACCCATTAAAGTTTGGCATGGATCCGGATAAAGGGGTGGATCCAGGAATGTTTTTTTTATCTCTTTCTTTAACATTGCGAGATAGGGCATTTATCGACATTTTCATTAATTTTCCAGGGAATAATGCATGGATCTTGATATTTAGAGGGCTGGTATCTATGAGTGTGTGCAATTTAGTGCGAATCCAAAATATAAATCTGGATCTAGCAGATTTAAACGTGTTTTCAAAGGGGGGGGGGGGTGGTCTTTTCCTGGCTGCTGTACGGTAACAAATAGCGCTAGAAACCTGCAACTAGCACCAATGTGTAGGGATTCAGTAAGGTTCTAACAGAGTGTCACTAGTTGCTGCAGTTGGTGCCAAGGCTTAAATAAAAGGGCTGTTGGGCCTTGGGCATTTATAAAATTTAACCATTGTCGCTTTAAGGCTAGAAAGCAACATTTAAAAAAACACAACAGAAGCCAGTGCTCAGACAGCGGACTCTGCAAGTCATCATTTTAAAGTCTTCGGGCAAAGTGAACTCCAGTTTTCTTTACAGTAGCATACGACCGCTTCAGTCACCAACTGTGATGTATATCCATTTACAGCTGTTAGACAACATCCGCCCTTTATGGTCAGCCATTACGATACGGTACAGTAGAGCCCCTATTCCGCTAACAGTAAATTCCTTGTTGAAGTGGCGTGTCCAGTTGGGCGCTCATCTGGCCCGCCTAAAAGAGGTGATCAGAGAGCGAGGCTTTTGATGCCGAGCCGCCTCGCCAGTGTGCATTACAGAGAGAGAGAGTGTGAGAGAGAGAGACCACTTCCCCATCACCTCCCTCTGAAACAGGAGTATGCTCTCTCTTTTTATCATCAGAGGGAGGGGGGTTAACGGAGGGCGCGGGAGGGGTCAGAGGTCAGCCGGCACACACTTACAGGAAGTCATCTTGAATGTTGCCGTTGAAGGTGCCGCACAGGCCCACCGTGTCGTCCTTCCACAGCTCGTCGGCCTGCAGGTAGAGGCGAAACTCCGTCCAGCTGTACTGCAGACGCAGGCCGAACGCCGTCTTCACCTGGAGGAACATGGACGACAGCTCCTGGATGTGGAAGATGTCTGCGGGAGAGGTTGGACGAGGACATTTAGGCTTTCAGGCGCTGGAAGATGAGGTTAATGTAAACACAAATACACTGACTTCTACATGAAAGAAAGTTTTCTTTAAATATTCATGGTTTATATTGTGATTTAATCCAATACTTATGTTGGTTCTCTTTTAATCATGGGCTGGATATGTAGGTCTCCTATTAAGAGCATCCAAGTTTCAATATAGAGACGCATCTATTTAGATCTAACCATTGGTGAAATTATGACGGCTATCAGGCCTGATATCATTCCTGTGAGCTGCGAGGAACGTCTCTATATTAATGTATATATGTATTATATGTAAATATGTGATTGTTACCTGTCGGGTATTTGTCTTGACTTGTATTTTAAATTACTGTCAGTATATGGGTCTTTTGACCAGAACGTCCGAATTTAACGTCTGTTGATTGATTTAAGTCTGAAGAAGAGCATGAGCTCGAAACGTCACTTGGGTTTGTGCTAAATAAATTGCATTTCTTTATGTTTTTCATGTGTTTTGCTCATATCGGCCCAGCACCCGCTTTAATATGGACCTCAGATGTGTGCAACCTCTGTTTTCACCTTAAGTATTCTAAGCCTACATTGTTTACATCCAAGCTACCAATCTTTTTCTTCCCTGCTTTACGTTGGTGCTGGTCCCACTGATCACCTGTTGATCAGTGGGATGTCAGCAGGACTATGTATCACATGTACTGATACATAGTTATTCCTGATGTTAGGACTAAAAGACACGGAGAGGCAGCCTTTGCTAATTATGCCACAAAAGTCTGGAACAGTTTGCCTGAAAGTCTTACAGGCTTTCAATCTATTGACACTGAGACGCATCTTTTTAGCATCGCTTTCTCCTGAATTGTTTTTCTTCTTACTTGATGGTTGTTTTTATCTTGTTTTACCCTCCTGTTTTAACTTTATTTTATTCTTTCCTTTCTCTTTGTTCACCTGATGGCTGCTTTATCCGCTTTATCTTTTATCCTTTAAACTGTTGTCTTTATTGTTTTATCATAAACGTTATGCTTATCTGCCTTTATGTCAAGCAATTTGTGTTGCATTTTATGCATGAATTGTGCTATAAAAATAAAGTTATTACCTGCACCAAGGAGTTTATGTTTTCACCTGTGTCTATTTCTTGGTTGTTTGCTTGTCACCAGGATTACGCAAAAAACTACTGAATGGGTTTCCTCGACACTTGGTGGATGGAGGATGGGACATGGGCCAAGGAAGAACCCATTACATTTTGGCGTGGATCTGGATAAAGATCGGATCGGCGGATCCAGGAATTTTTAAATATATTTTTCGACATTTTCATTAGTTTTCCGGGGAATAATACATGGATCTTCAGGACCGGCTCTGATGTGAACAATGTGGGGAGGTGTAAGTGATGGGGGAGTTACCATCAGAATACGGCAGGGAGATGCGGTACTGTCCGGCCATGAAGACCTCTCCAACGTGACTCAGTGTAATCTCCGTTCTTGGATCCTCATCAATTACCAAGTTTACTGATTGGATGCAGGCCCCATCCAAATTCTACAAATGAGACAAGATGGCTTGATAAAGCATGCTGGCATTATCCCAAACAGCAGCAATTCAGATACACACAATGAGAGAGAGAGAGAGAGAGAGAGAGAGACAGAGACAGAGAGAGAGAGAGAGAGAGAGAGAGAGAGAGAGAGAGAGAGAGAGAG
>JBBPCS010000130.1:8238209-8267189 GCA_037974645.1 Hollardia meadi
GAGTTTCCACAGTTATTCCACTTGTTCCACTGTTACCTGGGGATAGTGACCGGGGAGAACAATGCCTCTTCCTGTTTGGGTTCCACAGTGGCTGACGCGCTTCCGTTGTGCCGTAAATCGAACCTTCGGTGGCAGCATGAATAGCAGAGTGAAAGCGAGACTTACAGGGAACCAATCTAAACGCAGATGGTGTCATTTTTCTTTAGCCATTACACAGTCACTTAAAGCAAAAGAGTTGTCTACTGGCTGTTTAAACTATGATCTATGATATCAAAGTTTCTTTTGTCCCTCCTCTCCACAGATTCAAGCAGGAGAAGGGAAAGTCTACAAGTGTCTGTTCAACCACAAGTTTGAAGAGGCCATGTCAGAAAAGGTAACTCAATGTCTCACCCTCTGGGGCGGGGGTAAAGGGCATAATTTCACCTTTTCTTTCCCGCTTGTTTCTCCTCTGCTTCCCCTCCACAGTGCCGGGACGCTCTGACCGTCCGTCAGAAGCTGATCTCTCAGGACTACAGAGTCAGTTACTCTCTGGCGAAAGCCTGCAAGCTGGACCTGAGGAAGCAGCGCTGCAGCCTGGACACCAACCTGCCGCGAGCCCGCGAGGCCCGGCTGTCGTACCTGCTGCTGTGTCTGGAGGCTGCTGTGCACCGCGGTAAATTAATGCAGCTTCAAGTCAGAAGAAAATGTTTATTTTTGTAGTGTTAATAAAATGTAAATATGGTATGAAATTCTGCCCCTCCCTTGTGTCGTCAGGGCTTAATTGTGTCAGAAATAATTAGATCTTGTGCTGTGCAGGTCGTCCAGTCAGCGGCGAGTGTCAGGGGGAGATGCTGGACTACCGGCGGATGCTGATGGAGGATTTCTCTCTGAGTCCGGAGATCGTGCTGCACTGCCGGGCGGAGATCGAGGCTCACTGCTCCGGCCTACACCGCAAAGGCCGCACGCTGCACTGCCTGATGAGGATCGGACGCGGCGACCGCAGCACCACCGTCGACAGCAGCTGCCAGAGCGCCGTAAGAATCCCAGACACAGCCGAGATCATAACTTGAGTTATTATTGTGCCAGTTCAGCTGCGTGAAGTCCTCCAAAAACTTCATTTAAAGCTTTTTCAGCTCTTTTTTCCTCATGTTTGTGTAGAACAGAGATTTTCAGCCAGTAGATACTGTGGCCAAGTTGGACCTGCAGCTATCTAGCAAAAATACAAATTTAAAGAATATTCTGCAAGAAAATAAATGTTTTAAAATGGAAATAAAATATATTTTTGTTGTACAAACTTACAGTATATAATATAAACCAAATTCTTATGAATTATCATATAAATCAGGAATTCTTGTTTATCATAAATCGTGAACTGACTCCAACAGCCTGTCTGTGCAGGTTTGATACATTTCTACCAATAAATAAAATAACAAATAAAATCCATCAGCTGATTTAATGTTTTTTTTTAAAACTTTTGTTCCTGCTGCAGCTGCAGACTTTGATCCAGTCCGCCGACCCCGGAGCCGACTACCGGATCGACCGGGCGCTCAACGAGGCCTGCGAGTCCGTCATCCAGACCGCCTGCAAACACATCCGCAACGGAGACCCAATGTGAGCTGGCTACACACACACGCGCGCGCACACACACGCACACGCACACACACACACACACTGTGTTGATCGTTTTGTTCTTTAACCTCATTAACATGAGTGTGAATGAAAAATCGGTCATTAATAGGTTCATCACCTGGTGTGTGTGTGTGTGTGTGTGTGTGTGTGTGTGTCTGTGTGTGTGTGTAGGATCCTGTCGTGCCTGATGGAGCACCTGTACACGGAGAAGATGGTGGAGGACTGTGAACACCGCCTGTTGGAGCTGCAGTATTTCATATCCAGAGACTGGAAGTGAGTCTGCTCTGAGATCTGAACATCGTCTCGACTCGAGGGCCACTGGAGTCCTCATCAACACATGGATGTTGGCTCACTCGTCATCACATGACCTCAGCATGGACTTTGTATTTAAGCACAGCATGTTGAGTTTAAACATAAGAAAGTATCAAATTCATTAAGGAGATTAATCTCCAGATTAAAATTAAAGACAGGAAGAAAGTTATGACTTTTTTCCCTCAGAATTAGTGGAATATTGGCTTGAATCTTAAAATTTAATCTTCATATCATTTGTTGGCACATGGCTCTATGCTGAACTGTTGTTTTATGGCGGTCGTATAACCCAAGTCTCTGTCTCCGTCTCCCAGACTGGACCCCATCCTGTATAAGAAGTGTCAGGGCGACGCCGCTCGACTCTGCCACACACACGGCTGGAACGAGACCAGCGAGCTGATGCCGCCGGGCGCCGTCTTCTCCTGCCTGTACCGCCACGCCTACCGCACCGAGGAGCAGGGACGGCGGGTACGAGGACGCTACAAACACACGCTCTGATTTCTCTGTTATTTTGTCGGTTTAGTTTGGTGAAACGTTGGCGTCTGCCTGAGTCTTAACGGGGCTGATGTGTGTAGGATGCTCTCTCGCTCTCTGACAGCAGGATCAGCAGGTGTAACTCTGATGTTGTTTTAATTTACCAGGTAAACCGAGACGAGCAGGTAAGAGTTCGGTTGTTAACATAAATCAATCAATATCGATCCTGGTGAAGGGTTAAATTGGTGATGATGATGATGATGATGGCAGTGATTCTGTCAGTCACTGATAGGTCGGGACGATTTGATGTCATGTGTTAAAATGACTCATTTAATTTTGGTGAAAATGTAATAAAATATAACGTAATTTTTTCATGTGATAGCTTATTAACTACAAGCTGCCTTTGTTGATTTGGCTGCCGGCTCTGTGAGGCTCAGGAACAGCGGTGCTCTGAGCTAAATGCTAACAATAACAAGCTAACATGCTGCTGTTTGGCAGGTATAATGTCCAGCTTGTTCACCATTTTATTTTAGCGTGTTAGCATGCTAGCAGTGAACACAGCGTGTCTGTGAGATGCTCTCATGACAGACTACACTCCTCGACACTTACTGGCATCTCATTCCTAAAGAATGCAGAAGAAGAAGTCTAAGTGCTTTTGCACTGAACATAATTACAGTTGTTTGTTTCGGAGAGATGCACTTTGAACGAAAGCATCTGACAAATGAATGTAATGATGAAGCTTGATATCTGTAATCAGTGTGTCTCCATGAAAACCAAGTGTAGGAAGGTCCACATGTCTCTGATTACACTCATCAGTGAGAAGACCCTTGACAGCTTGATTTGATTTGATTATATGGTATCAGAGTGTGTGTGTGTGTGTGTGTGTGTGAGCACATTTTTAGAAAGTGAAGACATTGTAGTCGGTTCACATGTCTTCAAAGTGCTGTTTGAGATTTAGTTTTATGTCTAAGTTCCCTCAAGTTTTACTACTGGACAACAAACTCAGTTACAGTGATTACAAATCATTAAAATATGCAATGCCTTAAAAGTGATTATTAAAATTATTTTGTACAGTTGCAACAAAACTAGATTGACAAACAAACTTGCTAAGAAGAAATTAAGTATCAAGATTGGAAGATCAATAATCATTTCAATCAATCGACAATCAACAATTAGGTATCGTCAGGCTCTAGCAGAAGCTTATCTGTGTGTGTGTGTGTGTGTGTGTGTGTGTGTGTAGTTATCTCGGGACTGTAAGGTGGAGGTTCAGAGGATTCTCCACCAGAGGGCGCTGGATGTGAAGCTGGACCCTGAGCTGCAGAAACGCTGCATGACCGACCTCGGCAAGTGGTGCAGCGAGAAGACGGACACGGGACAGGTGAGACGGACACGGACACCTGATATCTGCTACAACAGTTTACACTTCAAACCTGTGATTGATCCATTGACTGTATATAAAGATGGACGACATGAGAGCTCCCCAAAAGTGAAGCCAAAACGTCTTGATCGCCCCCTGGTGGCTGGCTGCAGTATAGGTCATAAACCCCTCCCCCTCCATGTTAGCAGATGGGACATGGGTCGAACTAAAAACTCAAAGTACACGTCAAATAAATGTTTCCCAACGATGGTTTCTGTCATTTGAGGTAGTTCTTATCACGCTGATGTTTGTTCAAGTGTTCATTTTTCTGATCAGTTTGGTTTTTATTAGTTAACCTCCGCGAAATGACTCTTGACATTACCAGAATTTACTCCATTCGGTTCAATAACATTTTGAAAGTTTGGGAGAGCCATATGATTAAATTATTTAATTCCCAAGTTAGCCAAGTGCTTAACCGGAAGTTAGCCACTCGGCCGGTGGAAGTCAATAGTGCGGCTGCTTTACGGGCCACACAATGCGGAAGATCTGGGTAATTTTAGACCCGGGAAGTCGAAAGTTTTTGGCTTCATGAGCAACTTTAATAGGAATAAACATGCCCTGCCTCTGACACTGTATCCAGATTTCCCCTTCATATATCCAGAGTGGAGATACATCAGACATCTTTATTTATGTCAATGGATGGATCTTTAGCGCCCTCTGTTGGGTTTTTGGTTCATCACAACCGCTCTTTTTACCCCTAATCACATTTACAATGAAATATACTCATGAAACTTAATCTAGAGAGCCTCACAGTGGTTTTTCAATGCTGTGGCCATTCAAATACTTACCTTACTGTTGTGTTCAGGAGCTGGAGTGTCTGCAGGATCATTTGGAGGACCTGGTGTCTGCCTGCAGGGATGTCGTGGGCAACCTGACCGAGCTGGAGTCAGAGGTCTTTAATATTAAATAGAAACCAGGATTAATGTTCACCTGAGCAGCTCAGGCGCTCACTCGAGTGTTTCTCTGCACGTTTTCAACTTCTTGTCTCGCTGTCTGCTGCAGGACGTCCAGATTGACGCTCTGCTCATCAGAGCCTGTGAGCCCGTCACCCAGGCCCACTGCCATGTGAGTACATGCACGCAAACATATAGAGGGGGGTGCACAAAACCAGACAACACTGGTAATCAATTAAAAGCAAATATAGGCACCGTTAAACAAAAATCTGTTAAATATATCTGTTAAAATGAAGAGGGTGGATAAATGTTCACAGTATAAAGAACATGTGGGAAATGATAAGCTCAACCTTTTTAACACCTTTCATAGACAAAACTAAATCCTTCACCCCAACAACAGTGAATGTGTTCAATCACCAGTTGACCATAAAATCACCTTTTTGTCAACCGTCAGGACGACATCACTGCTTGAACAATACATTCGTCCATGAGAAAAAGGTGAAAAACTGAAGTCTGTCCCTGCAGGACAAACCCCGTTCCACGCAGACAATCTGCTAAAATGTTAATTTATGATCTCGCGTAATGATTTGTTTTAATGTTTTGGATTGTTAATCTGTGTGTGTGTTCAGGATGTAGCTGATAACCAGATCGATACAGGCGATCTGATGGAGTGTTTGGTTCAGAATAAACACCAGAAGGAGATGAACGAGAAGTGTTCAGTCGGCGTCACACACTTCCAGCTGGTCAGTGTTTCTCTCTCTACGCCAACAGCGGTTCTCAGATCCGCTTTACTAATTTTAGACAAAACAAATCGCTCTGCCAAAGAGGTTTTAAGTTTGTTAGATATCAGAACACATGAGCAGATTTCAGTGAAGTCCGGTGCAAAGTTATTCCAAAGAACAGCTCATTTGGAAACATTTCTCATCATTTTATATCACTAATATAAATCTGTCAGTCTGTGTTGTTTTTTGTTTCTCTAAAGTGTTTAACGTTAGGTTATAGTGACAATATTTTTAGAGTAAAATACATTTTTATGTCATTCACAGGAAAGTAGTTAAACTTGGTGTTTTTTTGTTTCTATGAAAAGCTGCTGTAATGTTTGGACTGACAGCTGGTGTTTCATGTTTAAGAGTGTGTAACATTAACGGTTTCCTCTGTGAGACTCCATTATTACAAGAGAGAAAGATGGAACATTAAGGAGCCAAATGACAGCACTTTGCTTCTTAATGTGCTTTTTAATATCTGTAAATGTCTCCCTGTGCTCTACTTACAGGTTCAAATGAAGGATTTCCGCTTCTCCTACAAGTTCAAGATGGCCTGTAAAGAGGATGTCCTCCGCTTGTGTCCAAACATCAAGAAAAAGTGAGTTCAAACATCCAGGAGAAAGATTTTTTTTCTTCTGTCTTCCCTTTGTGAGCAGCCAGTTAGTTCAAAGTGGTTTTGAATCCAGCTGATCTGATTTAAATGGACACAGTCACACTTGTTCGTGTCCGTCGACCTGCAGGGTGGACGTTGTCATCTGTCTCAGCACCACCGTGAGGAACGACACGCTGCAGGAGGCGAAGGAGCAGCGGGTCTCACTCAAGTGTCGCAAACAGCTGCGGGTGGAGGAGCTGGAGATGGTACCACACACACACACACACGCACAGACTTACTGCCTCAGACTCACACTACTTTCTCAGGTCAGTTACTTTAATGGAAGTGTGGATCAGGTCCAATATTCCAACTTTTTTAGATTAATAGCGTTGGTCTCTGATTATCTGATGAAATTAATTAATAAAAAAATGTCCTACTCTGGCTCTGATGCAGCCGCCTCTCTCCGTTTGTAGTCACCACTCTGTGATGTCACTCAGTGTCCCGCCCACAACAGTGTCTGATTGGTTCACGAGTAATTGCCGCAGACGGGCAAAGAGGAATTTGCAGACTGGAGCAAACTGCTGGGGAGCTTAATCAATAATAATGCATCATAATAGTTGATTTATATTGTGTATTAATAATCAGAAACTGCAAAGTAAGTAGCAACTAAAGTTAGCATATGTAGTGGAGTGAAAGTGTAAAGTAGCAGAAACTGGAAATACTCAAGTACAATTATAAAGCAATTTTGACTTAGTTTCATTTTTAATGTAAATATATTGTTTCCAAATGATCTGTTATCACGTTCCTTGATTACTAATAATCGCTATCTGCCCTTAAACATCCTGAGTCTGTCACTAAAAGACAAACATTCGTGTTCGCAGATGTTTAAGCTCAGCTGTACTTTCAATAGTGCTACTTAGCAAATGCTAGCATGCTAACATGCTAAGAGTGAGGGTGAATATTGTAGGAATAATACCTGCTAAACAACAGCCTGTTAGCATTGTCATTGTGAGCGTGGAGATGTTAGCATTTAGCACAAAGCACCGCTGTGGCTAAGTGCAGCCTCACAGAGCTGTTAGCGTGGCTGCAGACTGCTAATCGTGCTATAATATCAAGGCTGATATCAGCGGTGCATTATATATATCATTAAATTATATTGATCAACAAAATTAATGATTTACAGGACGACTTTCACACGTTATAATCTCCTACATCCAGGTGGAAATACCTCATAAAAATGTCTTAAATTAGGCAAAGTGTGAAAACAAGTTCTACTATTGAGTTAGCTGGTAACTTTCTAGCTAACGTACCACCATGGAAGTCGTAGCTACAGTTTTGTTCATGTAAGATGAGATTTATTGATTCTGTAAATTATTTTCTCTCCCCCTCTCAGTCGGAGGATATTCGGTTGGAACCAGAGTTGTACGATCCCTGTAAGTCCGACATCAGCCGTCTGTGTCCCAACATCGCCTTTGGTAACGCTCAGGTAAGAAGCGTCCAGACATTTAAAATGTTATGTCATCAGAAATTCTTGACATCTTTCTTTTCCTCTCCCTCCTCCTCCTCTGCTTTCCTCCATCACCCCCCCCCCCCCTCTCCTCCTCCCCCCTCTGCTGCTCCTCAGATGATCGAGTGTCTGAAGGAGCAGAAGAAGCAGCTCAGTCAGCGCTGCCACCAGCGGATCTTCAGGCTGCAGGAGGTGGAGATGAGCGACCCCGAGCTCGACTACCAGCTGATGAGAGTCTGCAAGCAGATGATCAAGGTGATGAAGAGGAGAAGGAAGAGGGAGAGGAGAGAGGGGAGAAAAGCATCGGGCTTTAGTAGCTCTTATTTTGAATTTATAATAACTGATATGTTCGGTAACGTATCATAAAATCACTGCTGTGCCTTTAATTTTGAGATCTGGGAACATGGAGACATCATGATATCATATCATCACACAGAACGATCAGACAGATTCAAAACAAACCACCAGGTTTGGAAAAATGTACCTAAATTGTTTATCGTAAACATCCATCGCAGTTTACAGACTGACTTCTTCAACTCTGACCAGGGGTGGAAGAATTGTTCAGTTCACTTAAAGGAGCAATTTGAAAGAATTTGAAGGTACCTCCAAAAATACAGGAGGCAGCATTTCACCAGAGTAACCGCCAACTGCTGCTCACTATACTGTCTGCTGTAAGTTAGTTATCTTTAGCTTTAGCAACTGTTAGCTCATTTAGCGGAGGAGCTAGTGGACCTACAGCTCACTGAAGTCTGCCTAGATCGAGACCAGATCACAGGGGAGTCACTGCAGGAAGGGGGCTCAGCTCAACAAGGCTCTCTAGCCTGAACACGTCTGGAAACCAAACTGGGAACGGAAACAGCCTCTGAGACCAGTGGAGGCCAGTTTGACGACAGGAGATACAGTACGGAGGTGATTTACAGCAGCTCTGATGAGGACTATGACGTCAGGGACGACAGGACACAGCAGCGGGGGGGCAGGAGAGAGGTGAAGAGGCAGAAAAACGAGATGGAGTCGGGCCTTTAGCAGCAACCGAAAAAAGCATGTAGAGATGGAATGTTTTCACATCTTTCTCTGTGAATTGAGGATTTACTTCGACCAAACCAGAGGTGATTGTGGAAAGACAAAACAGGACGGTTTTAGTGTTTTATTTTCTGTCTCGTTTGAACGAAGCGTGTTTTACGATGAGTTAACGAGGCGATTGAGCTCGTCTTAATTCGGTAAAAGAGAGAAACTTAAAGTCAGAAGGTGTGCGTTTGCATTTTTCTGTTTAGGAAGGAAAATAGATGTAAGAATATTTCCTTTCTTGACATTTTGCGAGCTTGTTTTGTTTACTTATTAGACTAAACGCTAAGAGAGCTTGTGGAACTTGGCGAACTCTCTAGGCTATCAGACTATCACCTCTAGAGGTACAAAGTGGTATTACAAGACAGTACGGGGCACAGGCTAGCTGGTTAGCATGCTAACTTCAGTAGATAGCTCTGCAGCACAACACATAGACGTCTTGGGGAACCACTGGTTTAATCATTGACAATTTATTGTATTTTAAAAGATTATCACAGTTTTTTTGCATTCACTCTCAGTTTTACCTCCAAATAAAGAAATTTAGATAATCATCGCTACACCACAGAGCGATGTCACCGTGTTCCCAGATCAGTTGTAATAAATCAAACTGATCCTTTAAGCGGTCTGGGTGTTGATGGAATTACTAACACTGTCCTGCAGCGGTTCTGTACTGAGGCGGACGCCAGGAACGTCCTTCAGTGCCTGAAACAGAACAAGAACAGCGAGCTGATGGATCCCAAGTGCAAACAGATGATCACCAAGAGGCAGATCACACAGAACACAGGTCAGGAAAAAGTCTGGAGGGTGTTGGGATGAAACCTGATCTCACCTCACCTCCTTCATCATCCTCCTCCTCCTTCGTCTCCAGACTACAGGTTGAACCCGGTGCTGAGAAAAGCGTGTCGAGCCGACATCCCAAAGTTCTGCCAGACCATCCTGAACAAGGCGAGCGAGGACAGCGAGCTGGAGGGTCAGGTCATCGCCTGCCTCAAACTCAAATACGCCGACCAGGTCAGGAGACTTAAAATACTGACGTTTAGACAAATAACAATAAAATTTAAAAATCATAAGGATAAAACAGTGATTAACCCTTTATAGGGCATTCATTGAAATACTTGGAAATTCAAAATTTCAACCCTAGAGGAGGATGTTACAAGACTTATATTATAATAATATAAATATATAATATTTATATTATATATATATTATTATTATTATATTATTACAACACTGAAGTTATCAAATATGGTCCTTCACCCGATAAAGGGTTAAAAAGGGACCAAACCAGTGATAAATCTAATTTCAGGTGTAGTGAATAATGGAAATAGTATTTCTACTGTTAGATGTGTACGTTTTACCTTTTAATGACTCTGGTAAACAGAAAGAATGAACTCTGAAACACTGAAACTGTGTGTTTGATGTATTAAATTGTGTTTGATGTATTAAATTGTGTTTGATGTATTAAATTGTGTGTTTTCTGGCTGGACTTTGGTTCAGAGGTTGTCTCCAGACTGTGAAGATCAGATCAGAGTGATTCTCCAGGAGTCAGCGCTCGACTACAGACTGGACCCACAGCTGCAGATGCACTGCTCAGATGAGGTGCGCACACACACACACACACACACACACACACACACACACACACACACACACACACACACACACACATAACGCACACACACACACACACACATAACGCACACACACATAACGCACACACACACACACACACAACCCAATGGTTAATTTTGCAGCTCTGGCTGTCTCTTCAATCTTTTCCTCAATTTCTCGTTCCCTTTTCCTGCTTCCTCTTTTCTTGTACATCCTCCTCTCCTCTCCTGTTTCCTCTTCTCCTCTCCTGTTTCCTTTTCTTTCCTCTGTCGTTTCCTCCTCCTCTCCTCTCCTCCTCCTCTCCTGTTTCCTCCTCTGCAGATCTCCAGGTTGTGTGCGGAGGAAGCAGCAGCTCAGGAGCAGACCGGTCAGGTTGAAGAGTGTCTGAAAGTCAACTTGTTGAAAATCAAACAGGACGGCTGTAAGAAGGTAAAGATTATTTTACTCTAGTTTTTCTGCGCGGTTCACTTCAGACTCTGTTCGGGTTCATCTGACGTCCGTGTCTGCAAACATCTGGCATTTAAGACGAGTGAACGTGTGGTGTGAACGGACTCTGTGTTGGTGCAGAAACTCCATCCTTCTTTGTTGCTCTTGTCTGCAGGAGGTCCTGAACATGCTGAAGGAGAGTAAGGCGGACATCTTCGTGGACCCGGTCCTCCACACAGCCTGCGCTCTGGACCTCAAACACCACTGTGCTGCCATCACACCCGGCAGAGGGCGACGTGGGTGCTCTCACACAATATATTTATATTTGATGTGAAAGAATTAAGACTCACTGACTCTGTGAGCTCTGACCAATAGCGTGGCTGGAGCTGTCAGTGAGATTCTCCTCCGTGTGTCTGAATGTCTCCTTGTTGCTCCCTCTCACCATCCAGAGATGTCGTGTCTGATGGAGGCGTTACAGGACAAGAGAGTTCGTCTGCAGCCGGAGTGTAAGAAGAGACTTCAGGACCGCATCGACATGTGGAGCTACGCTGCAAAGGTACACACCAGGAGGAGTCATGGCATGGCCAAAATACAACAAGTGTTACTTAAACAAAGGAAGCTCCTCGTTAACCAATAAACTTTGATTTATCTGATTGTAATAACAAAATTAATGTAAACATAGATGGGTGGTTTATATAATACAGATACCTTTATAAGTCATTATAGTTATATTCAAAATAATATGGAAAAAAATGATAATAAAGATCTAGAGTTTATTAGAATTAGAGTTCTGTCTGTATTTATTAGCTCATTAGATTACACTTGAAGGAATATTTTGACATTTGGGAAATACACCTGTCCACGTTCTTGCGAAGAGTTAGATGAGAGTAGCTAAAGCCAGAAGATGATTAGCTTAGTGTAGCATTAGCACTAGCCTGACTAACAACACCTCTAAAACCCCACTGACTGACGTTTTGTACCTCATTTGTTTACTCACAAACAGAGATTTAAAAAGTCAAGACGTCGTTTGGTCGCTGTGAGCTAAATGCTAACATCAATATGCTAACATGCTGATTTTTTACCATGTTAACCATCTTAGTTTAGTGTGTTAGCATGCTAACATTTGGATGTTAGCACTGAACACAAAGTACAACTGATGTTGGACAGATTTATTACAGTTCATCTTCTGGGGACCATGAATGCTTGTACTAAATTTAATATCTAATTAATAGTCAAACAATACTTGGTGAGATGTTTGATGACAGATGACAGTGTGATGGTGGCTAGAGGAGGAAGTGGAGATGCGTCAGCCATCTTTATTTACATCCTTAGAGCCACGCAGCTAGCATGTTGCTACATCCGTACCTTTTCCGTCCTTCCTGCAGGTGGCGCCAGCAGAGGGCTTCTCAGACCTGGCCGTGCAGGTGATGACCTCGCCCTCCAAGAACTACATCCTGCTCATGATCGCACTGAGCGTGTGCGTCCTCTTCCTGGTGGGGCTGCTGTGCGGTCGGATCACCAAGCGTGTGACGAGAGAGCTGAAGGACCGGTAGAGGACGAGCGCTCGGGACACTTCGGGAAAAGACTCCTCGCATCTTCCTCCTCCTCCTCTTCTCCCAGATGCCCCATCTGTAACCAGTCAACCTGCACAGTGCCAACGCCCCCCCCCCCCCCAGCTTGCACAAAAACCTTAAATCTCCATTTGGGCATCCTTAAACTACGACAGAGCACCGACTGTCTGATTGGAGCGTTTTTTTCCTTGATGATCATATTTTCTCCCAACAAATCTGCTTTCCCCGAGGACTTTGTTAGGGGTTGGATGTGAGGTTGTCCGGTGTCTTTTAAGTTTCAGCTGCTGCGTCTGAGAGGTTAGGATTGCTTCCCACTCGTCGAGTCCTGATGCTTTTCTTGATATTTAACAGAGACTGGAGCATGTAGAGCAACAGGACATCGTTTCTTTCTAAGTGACTGCGGCCGCCTGAATCGCGCACGGAGCGACTTGAAATCTTGAGGCCAAACTTTGGAGTTTCCGTGACGTTCCTGTTGCTTTTGAACATTTTCCCCATCAGTCATCAGGACTCCTGCCCACATTTGGACCAGATCAGTTTCACCTCCAGTTTTAGATTGTTAAGACTCTCCTGGATATTTTCTGCGTAGTCCCAACGATCCCCGTTATCTGTTGCCTTTAATGAGCCAACACAAGCTGTCACATGACACACAGAGGCTTTATTTTATAACAACCGAGCTTTCTTTGTTTTGTGAGGGAGGAAGCGGATTGTTAATATGGATACAGCATTTAAACATGAGATCGTTTGTTTTATTCTGTATAGGAAGTAAATTTTTTTCCAAAAGTGATAATTTATGTATTGATCGCATGCAAGAGGTCAAAACACACTATTACTGATCGTCGAAAATGCTTTTCCCCACCCTCCTTTTGTTCACTCTGCAGGCTTTTGGGCCCAGTTTAACATTTTTTGATCTTTGATGTTTCATTTCTGCTCATTTTTAAAGTCAGATTCTGCATTAATTATTAAAGAAAACCTGCATGGAAACATACACTTCAGACAGGAGCCGAAACACTGTCAGAGGAAATCTTTTTGAGATACCATTTCACACGGCGCTGGAGGATAGTTAGCAGGAAGTGAGCAGCTTTAAGCGTCCACATAGCGTCTTTTTTTAAATTTGTTCCCTGATCTCTGGGAGTCTGTCTGTCCTGAGCCTTATCAGACAGAAACATAACAGAAACACTAAAGCCCATTCGTGTTTTGCTTTAATCACCGTACGAGTTGTAAGCTTGTAGTTCTGTGTAGTCAACCCTCCGTTAACAGTGATGAATTAGCTGCCAAGCTAATGTCAATCAAAACCAACATGTAGCATATTTTTGTTTCATCCCTCTGCTGCGCTTTTCTGCAAGAAAAAAACAAACAAACACGCTATGTGGACACTTAATTAGCCAGGAGGCGATTAGCCTAGCTTAGCACACAGACTGGGTGCAGGGGGAAAACAGCTAGCATGGCTCTGTCCAAAGTTTAAAATCCTCTAAAGATCATTAAGACTAATTTTTTTGATCCAAACACAAACAGAAATGTAAAAAACATTTATTTACTGGAACTATTTTTTGGCTGAACAGAAGGACTCAGATAAATTAGTGTTCGTCGAGAAATAGGTTTTACTTTTCTGTACATTTCTAAACAAGATATTAGTCTGTGAGCTTTAGAGGTGTATTTTTACCTTTGGACACAGCCAGGCTAGCTGTTTCCCCTTGTTTCCAGTCTTTATGCTAAGCTAATGGCCTCCTGGCTCCAGTGCCTGTAAATCCACCTGTTCAGCAGCAAACAGCTTGTTCTGCTGCCCCCAAGTGGCTAAAAAAAAAATTAAACTAAGTGGTCGTAACTGTGGTGGGCGGGGCCGATGTGCCAAAATGAGGCTCTACGATCTGATTGGGAGACATTAGAGGAAAAACCAGTGTAGCAGTCAGGGTGAACTGGGATGGCTGGAATCTGATTCAGATCATTCTGATTTACGAGGATTTCCTAAAGCTTGAACTCACTAATATCAGATGTACATTTTCAGTTTGATAATACACGACGCATGTGAGCAAAATATCTGTGCCGAGTCACTTTTACCAGGAGATGTAAAACTATTATTAGAAATGCATCAAATAGTTATATTAAAGTTAAAGGAAACAGACACGATGTTTGGCTTCATGCCAACATCTCAACAAAATCCCAGATAGAAAATAATCGCTCAACATTTTACAGACATTTAAGCCATAAATTGTTTTGGTTTCAGTCAAATTATTTGTAACTTTCATTGCAACTAAAGAGATGCAAACATTATTTTGCATTTTTTTTATTTTTTCCTTATTGGATAATATTTGATTTTGCACTTAATCTTTGAAGCATTGAAGTTAGTTCTCTGATCATGAGCTGATTGGACATCTGTTAAAAAAAAGAAAGAAAAAAAAGTACCCACATCTGTCTTTTTTCCTGAATGATTTAAGAACAGAAACAAGTGATCGCACTGATGAAGAGCGCAGTGTTGGAAACACGTAAGTGACAAAAGAAACGTCCTCTGAACCGACAGCTCGCTGCTTTGAGCTTTTCTAAACGATCTTCACGTTCCTGCTGACGTCAGATGTCGAGAAATAGGAAATAAAGGAAATATCATAGCCAGTTTTGTACGTAAGTCTACGTGTACGAACCTCATCAGTGTGCCGTTTTGTTTTCACGGTTTGCTGTGTAATATGACGACGTAACAGATTTAGCATTGTGACATTTGATTTTGCTGTACAGATGAAAATTTGTGAATTTAATAAAACTGTCTGCAGATTTTCATAACTTTGGCTCAACCAGACTTTTTTTTTTTTTTTAAATTTCCTCGACCTAGACACAGTGTTGTTTTTTAATACAGCAGCATAGAAACAGTTTGTCAGCTGGAAGAACTAAGAAAACTTGAAACAGCTGAAAACAGACTAAAGGACAAACAGATAACGTGTGAGGTAACTCACCAGGCTATCTCTTAGTGTAAAGTCTAAGGTGAACCAGAACAACAGCCCTGCATTGAAGTGTTTCTTTGGATGTGTTTAGACATAAAATATGATGTATTATATCAGGTTAAGATGAACCATAAGCTATTATAAGCTTTATAATCACAAGTAGTGATGCTATATGAAAACACAGTGTGTTAAAAGTGAAAGTCTGTCCCAGCCCAGTGTATTTGTCTTTATGTCATTTATTTGGGAAGGTGGTCCTTGGAAGAGAACCCCTGAAGTAAAGTATTAATTAGTTTAATCAACAATATTAACAGTAAGACAGTTAGTCAGCATGAACAACAGCAGGATCCTGAAACTGAAGCAGAAAAATGGAATTCAGCCATCATTCGGTGAATTATTTACAGGGTTCCCATTGGTCCTTGAAATCTTTGAACATTTATGACATTTTCAAGGCCTTGAAAGTTTTTGAAAATAGACATGGACCCGTTGAAAGTGCTTGAATGTATACAGGGAGTGGTTTCACTGAACCGTCTGTCTGGTGACTGCAAACTTCTTTTTCCCACCAGATGGCACCAGAGCACCGACACACCACCCGCTAACACACCTGAGCCCTGAGCAACACACACACACACACACACACACACACACACACACACACACTCTCACACACACACACACACACTCTCACACACACACACACACACACACACACACCTGGAAGTAAAGAACAAACAGACAACAAGTAGCAGACAGGTGGGCAGACAGAGGGGAAAGGCTTGTGAATAGCTGACTGAGAGACAGTGACGGCTTGTTCACAAAGGAACTTTAAGCTTTCTGGATATTTTTTAATTCCTGTAATCATGGTGGAATTATTGGATAGGCACTCTCGCTCATGATTCACCGATGAATTGAACAGTTTGAACCTTCCCTGCTGTACTACTCATGGAGACCTTCACAGAAAATGGTGGGATGGAGCATCAGAGAGCAAGTTTCCAGCGCTTAAACCTACTCTGATTTTACATATGATGACTTTTTGTTTTGGTCGTCTTAAAAAAAACCCTCAAACAAACAAACAAAAAAAACCCAGCACATCTATATCTGTTGGAGGAATTCCGGCCTGTCAGCTATTTTGGTTCCTGTATTGCTTTCACTACTTTGTGAAAGGAGACGTAAAAAGGAAGGAAGGGGAGAGCAAGAGAGAGAGAGAGACATATACAGTCTGAGCGTCTTGTCGTGTGTCAGTTTTCAGACGCAGCTGAGAAGAGTAAGTGTTTACCTGCTTTCCTTCTGGGGCTGGATGGACAGGATAGGGTCGAGGGAAACGTAGAAGGAGACGAGGAGGAGAGGGCGGGGAGGGAGCTTGAGGGTTGTTTTGTGAATGTGGGGTGATACAAAGAGCTTTTGATATTAGATGGATGGATGTAAGTGTCAGAAGTAGAGTACGCGTGTCAAAGAGCAAAAACGTGAGAATGAAAGTGAGTAGTCTTCTATCTAGGCGAGTGTGCAGCTGTAAATTGAGGAAGTATTGAGGAACTGAGCTGTTTGTTCATAAAACCAGATAAAGAATACTGTGCTCATGCTTTTGAGTATGTGCAGGTAAAGGTGGCTCTTACCAATCACTCTCCTTCTCTTTGGTGCCAGAAGAAGTGAAGAGACAAACATGGTTCGGTGAGTCAAGCCCCCGCTGGACTGTGTAATGCTCCGTTAGACTCTTGTTGTGTAGTCTGTTTTGTGCAAGGCGTGATGACAACTTCTCTGTTTCCATTCCTCCTTCTCTTTCTTTCCCCAGCTGTCGACTCATCCTGCTCTGTTCCTCTATCATGTGATGTTTGATGCCTTGTGTGCTGTTCAGTGTCTGTCATAAATTATGTTTTAGTTCAGTGGTTGAGTGAGAAACACTTTTGTGATATATCACATATATTGGATCAACGTCCAATATCTCCAAAGGTGTCCTCACGGTGTTATTTACCTTGAGTTGATTTCCTTCTGTGATTTGTGTATGATCAAAGCTTTCTTGTGGCAACCCAAAGTTTGGAGTAGAAACATATTCAGGTGCAAACACAGCGTAATTGTCAAAACAAGTGCATATACAGGGTAACTCGTGCTTAGAAGTTGTATTCTTTAAGATTTAAAGCTTTAAATTCTACATTTTAATGCTGCAATGCTGTGAAGAAAAAGTGAAATTGTCTTCATCATAGACTACAAGTTGAATAATGAATAGATTTTTTTTTTTTAAAGCAGCAGGCTGTGTTTCAGGAAAGTGTTAATTTTTGTGTATCAGTGGCTCCATACTTACATAATAAAAATAGGTCTTCACCACAGCACAGTTTTTCCACTGTTAAAGGGATCCAGGAAATGATTAAATGATAGATATTCAGTCTGAACTTATGTTATTATTCTACTCTGAGTAACAGAAGTTCATTGTGTTGCTGAAAGATTTTTAAGCCGGAGCTGAATTTGTTTGTGTTATAGTTCTGTAAATGTGCAGTATAATGTGAGGACTGCTGTAAAAATTGGATCAGTGGAAAAAGGTGTTGAGGAAGGTGTTAATATATAGTTTCGTAATGGGGTTAAAAGTAAATTAATGTGATCAGTTTGCTACAGAATGTGAACAATAAAGGCTATAGTCTTTATAGTTATTTTAGAATGAATAATGATTAATAAAAAAACAAACATTTCAAGAATAATGTCAGATTCTTATCACAAAGTTACCTGTGATGTGTTAAAAACAAAAGAATGGATTAAGAGAAAGGAAATCTTTTTACAAGTGTTTAACCAGCAAATAATTGCCGAGATTATAAGAATTGTTAATTATTGGTCAATCATTTCTTAATCATGCCACAATCTGAAAAGACTGTGGTGAAATCTGCTGTGTGGAAAAAAATTAAATTACTAGACGCTACTGTTAGATTTCTATAAAAAAGACAGAATTTGTTTGTGCATTTACTTTTTATTTTTAAAACCATAAAAGAACTTTGTGCTTATCGTGTTCCAGTACACTCGGCTGAATGTTGTGTGGAAATAGTGGGTGTGTATGTGCGTATATAGACATGTATTTCTATTTAGCAGATACAAGTCTATTTGTGTGTATGCTGGATATAGTCACATTCATATTGAGCATATTTTGACTTTGTGTATGTGTATTGTTGCAGGTGGTTCCACAGAGACATCACAGGCCTGCAGGCCGAGGAAATGCTGAAAACTCGCGGCATTCATGGCAGCTTTTTGGCTCGACCCAGCAAAAAGAACGCAGGCGATTTCTCCCTGTCTGTCAGGTAATAATAACTGCAAAATCACCCCAAATATCTTTTACTTTTTAACTCAACAGCTGATTAGAAATTTGACTTTCCTTTAAAATTGTGCTGTCAGCTCACTCACTTATCAAACCTTAAAGCACAACTTAAATGACAAGAAATTCTGTTTATATATATAATATGTAGAACCTGATCGGCTGTCGCAGCACATGGGTGTGCTCCCTCTGTGATCCCTGATACAAACTAATCTAACAGTTTTACTGCAAATCAAGTTTCCCCCCAAAACTATGTACATAAAAACTTCCTGGTCCGAAAATAAGAGAAAAAAAAATTCAGAAAAGCTTTTATTATTCTGATAAAAGCAAGAGAAATACTGTATTAACTGTCTTTTCATGGTAGAGAACACAAAGAAGTTCACAACAGTGTGTCATCGACAAATATGGTAACGATATACAGAGTATGCAGTATGTACTACATGCATGAGGTTCAGCTGCAGAATCTGTGACAAATAAAATAAAAAATAAACTTCTGAGAAAGAGATTCTGAATTTTTCCATCAAGGAAATACTTTTGACGGTTGGCGTGACCTGTTTTATCTCCTCAGGGTGGGCGAGCTGGTGACCCACATCCGGATCCAAAACACCGGCGACTACTACGACCTGTATGGCGGGGAAAAGTTTGCCACCCTGTCAGAGCTGGTGGATTACTACACAGCAGAAAACGGCATCCTGCAGGACAAGGACGGCACAGTCATCGAGCTCAAATACCCCCTCAACTGCTCTGACCCCACCACGGAGAGGTCTGTGCACGCTTACTTCAACCTCCAGGCTCACTGTTTGACCCCCTTGTAGGTTAATGTGGCTCACGCCCACTGGCTTCTCTGATCTGCCTCCATCTACACTCTGGGGTTAAGTTTAATAGTGTTTGGTTAGGTGGTTATTTCAACTCTAGTCAGCTGCGATGAGCACTGTTTCCTCTAACAGTTGCATATTTACTAGGGGTAATAAGTGCCATTTGTAGGTTGGATAGTGCATGGGTTTTAAACATTTTCCCCAGGGGAAATAATATAGCGGCTTTTGGGTCATTTTGGTATGATAGCATCTTTGTCAGAATGTGTCACTGAAAATAAACACCCACACTCCAGACAACAAGAGCCCACAGCTGTCGAGCCTTCGTTTTTTCATCTGCCTTGCTGCTGCAGCTCGTGGATCACGTGATCAAGGTCGATCACATGTGATCCACTTATCAAAAGTACAGCTATTCGAGTACTGCACTGAAGCGTACTTTTCTTGATAATTCCATTTTGTGAGATTTGATACTTTCACTCTGCTGCATTACAGATATGTTTAATAACATAAAACAAACAAGTTTCCACATGACACATGTGTAAGTTACATATTGAATCACGATTGGCTCCCAAAGTAGTTGTGATATCACAAAATCATGCTGGTACATACACATATTAAACTCAACATTAAAGTGAGCACAGAGAAACTGTCTGTGAGAGTGAAAACAGATTTCTGGTGTCAAACTCTGCACTTACATCACTCTGCACCATGAAGGTCAAAGATCACAGTGAGGTAAGAGAAATGCTTTTTGGGTGGATGGGGGCTTTAACTTCAGCAACACATAAAGACTATGATGCAACAAAATCATTTAAGAGCAGATAACCCTTCACACATAAAACTAGCAAATACTGATGAAGTATAAGACCAACCAATAAACACGAAAAAGTACAAATAAATACAACTTTAACATAACAAAAATGGAGATACACATTTCACATTAAAAAAATAGTCTGAACATTTACTTCCGACTGTGTTTCTGTCTTTATGTAAATTGAAAAATGAGACCAAACTCCTTGCGATTAGTGATTCAAAAGAGGCAAATGCCATTGTTAATTTTAAGCATTTAGAAAAATCAGGCATTGTCTGACTCTTCTAACGGTGGAGAACAATCCTTGAAGTGACAACAAACCTGCCAACACAAGTCCATTGATGCAAGAGAAATGTTCCGTAAGAAACGCAGATGGAAAGATTCTGGAAAAGATTTATGCAAACAGGATAAGTGGTGATAGACAATGGATGGATGGATGAATGGATTTTCAACTTTTCAGCTTTTTACTCAACATATGTTTTTTTTACAGAAACTATTCTTCACAGTAATTACTCTTAGTTAAGATTAGTAAAAAATGTCACCTAAAACTATGCTTTTGAATACAGGACAGTTACTTTCAACACTCATAAACTTTCTATTTTTTATTATTATTAGATTAGGTTGTAGCTGTCATTATCTTACAAGCATCTCTGTTTACTAAATATAGTTACCAGATACCATCACAGATAATTTTGTATTTGTAATGACTGTATTTGTGTGCAGAGCCCCTCCACATCAAAGGCTCCTCCAGACTGTTGCTGTAAATAACATACAAATATTAAGCTGTTTGCTATTTGTCAGTGCAGTTAAAAAAAAAAAAAGAGACCGTTTTATTCTAATTTGCCGACATTGTACGTTTGACTCCTGTGACATTGCTGCTGGAGGCGGTGTTTGGTAGTTGATGGAGTTTTTGTCTCCTAGCTGGTAACATCGTGCAACTGTAGGCTGGTTAATGTCCAACTAGTAGCGATAAATAAAAATTAGGTTCCACTCCTTTTATCCTTTTATGAGGTGTGCGTGTGCGTGTGCGTGTGTGTGTGTGTGTGTGTGTGTGTGTGTGTGTGCGCGCGTGTGTGTGTGTGTGCGCGTGTGTGATTGTGTACTTTAACCTAGCTGGAAGCTCTACCCTCTGCCCCCCTTCTTCTCTCTCTGTCAGTTGTCTAACTTCCCTTTTCTTGCTGCGGTTGGAAACTTTAAGTTTTGACACTTTTGAAAGCAATGGCCAGACCCTACTTGTCTTCCTCTATTACACACTCCATCATGTTCTTGCTCACTCACTATCTTCCTCATCTCACTCAATCTCTCTCTCTAGTCTCATAGCATGATTACACACACCTCAGCAGGTTACCATATTTACCATATGTTTATCTCTTCTCCGAAAAGAGGATAAATATGATCAGGCCATTGAATTTTTGTCTTAAACATATCCACTTACTGTACAGTAGCCCATCAATTATTCCTCTGCACAGGTTGTTATCTAGCTTCAGCAGAGCTGCCTTTTTTGCTGCAGGTGCTTCATGCGACTATATTTAAAAACCATCATGTGCAGACTAATTTCTAGTTTCCGTAAAAGCATAAACTGTAATTTTACAAGTTGTAAATCAAATAACTTAATCATTAAAAGCATGTGCAACAGGCATAAAGAGAGCAGACACAGTGTGTGGCAAAGGGAGGGGAGGAGGTGTGAGGGGTATCTGTGGATGTTACATGTAGGGAGGGGGGCAGTCTATAAACACTTTGTCCTCTTCAGCCCCGGAATCTGTCATCAGAAATTTTCCGACCGCAAGCAGGAAGTTTAGAAGAAGAAATCGAGAACTGTGACTAAAATTAAGTCACAGCCCAGGACGACTGAGTGAGCGCTCACTAATTCAAACACTCTCTACAAACACACACAAACAGATTACGATGGTGGACAGAAATAAAACGGCAAATGCACATGCACATGCTATTTTTAACCATCCATCATAATGCACCTGAGTCTGTTGTGGCTTTCCATTTATACTCACTATATAGTGAGCACAACAATCCAGTGTACTGACAGCTGCTTAGCCTTGAATATGCTTACAGTATATGCAACTGGGCTTTGCTCACATACAGTAAGGAGGCAGCGAAAAAAGGAGATGATGTATTTGCACTAGACAGAGGATTTTAGCTTTGTGTTTTTAGCAGGTCATAGCAGGGAACCATTACCACAAACAAATGCCACATTTAGCTCAATGCATGAATATCGTTAATATGTGTCACAGAGGCTGCATCATGAACCATCAGTGCCCTTGTGTCTCAGGTGGTACCACGGTCACCTGTCTGGGCCGAATGCAGAGAAACTCCTTGTGGCACGAGACGAACCGGACACCTTCCTGGTCAGAGAGTCGCTGTCCAAACCCGGAGATTTTGTCCTGTCGGTCTTGACGAACGAGAGGAGCAAGGCTGGAGCTAAGAGGGTCTCCCACATTAAGATAATGTGTCAGGTGCGTGCTTGTCCTTTTGTGTGCGTTTCAGTGCTTGACCATGTGTATCTGGGGCATGCAAGATAATGCGTGCATGAAACTAGGGGTTGTTTTCAGTCAGTGTTTTGCTGTCAACAGATTCACATATTGTAGAAATACTGAGGGGTATTCCCAGAGTTGTGTCGTGCTCTTTGAAATAGGTTTAAAGTCTCATTTCCCCTTATGCAATAAAAGACTGCTATTGTTCACAAATGCCAGGCACAGTTTTAATTCAGATCTTCACCAACAGAGGTTCTCAAGTACAAAAATGTATGAAAACTGTGGGCGGTTACCAACGATGTACACAGTACAGCATCAGGTCACTCAGCTGTCTCAGACACTCATTTACATAGTCACCAGTCACCATCAAGGCCTTTGCATTTTATTTTTAGCGGTGGGTCGCTTCGTTGAAAACACTATTCAGGCCTCATTTAAATGTGAGTCATTGTTTTTGTGCGGAGAATTAATGTGAGATTACTGGAAGGGTCACAAAGGCCTTCTCATGAGCACATGGCAAAGATCAGGTGCGTTTACCGACTGTACTCGTCAGCTTGTTAACTGCTGTTGCTACCAGATGGACATGAATAAACCAGTATGCATCATGTCAAGGAAATTTTTAGTAAAACTGTGTTATTCATATAATTAAAGTGCCTCTATGAGTACAGACGTGTAAAACCCTCCTTTATCAAAATACTCGTTTTCATTTTGCACTTGATTGCTTCTCAGCAGGTCTGTACCTCTTCAGAACCTTTATTCTTTATTTTTACACAATGTGGCACAACCTCTCTGTATGTGTATGTTTATCCAGCAAGATGTTTGTCTTTTGTGTGTGTTCAGAATGACCGGTATACAGTGGGAGGTTCAGAGATGTTTGACACGCTGACGGACTTGGTGGAGTACTACAAGCGCACAGGCATCGAGGAGATGTCTGGGAACTGGGTGTATTTCAAACAGGTGAACTGGGCTTTTTTTTTATGTGTCCAAATTATGGAGATAAAACATGTCAGAATTTCTAACATGATAAATGATTTAGTTTTGTACCAAAAAATTCAACAAAGTGAATGTCAGTGAGCTGTGAAAAACAGAGCTTTGTAGATTAATTTAAAATAGGAGCCACACAACCCACAGATAGGAAATATTACTCACATCTTGTCTTAATGCGGCCTGACTGATGATGATGATGATGATGATGATGATGTTGTGTATTGCGCACATTGGCTGGTCTTTGTCTTTAATCTTTATCATAAGGTATTTCCTCTCTCTCTCTGTCTGTCCTGGCAGCCGTATTACACCACCAGAGTGAATGCAGCAGACATTGACAGCAGAGTGAAACAGCTGGATCAGACCACACAGCAGCAGCAGGAGGGCGAGGGGGAGAAGAGCAAGGCGGGCTTCTGGGAGGAGTTTGACGTAAGATTTCACCTGGCCATGGTTATGTTTACCTTGTAACTGTTTCTTACCAGGATGCTTTATCTGAGGTGTAACACCCACCGGGTTGTACTAAAGTGGGAAACAGTAAATGTCCGAAAGCCTTCAACATATCAAGATTTACTTCTTTACAGTGAGCAAAACTAGAGGTGGTATACTACCATCTTGTGGTGGAGTAATACACTAACTAGGTCACAGTGCTATGTTACATAATGACACTGTGTTCATACTGGAAGAGTGACCAATATGTAAAGTAAAAGTATAGATTATGCAGAGTGTGTCATTTAGAATAATTTGCAATATATTATTGGATTATAACTGTTGATGCATTCACATGTAAAGCATCACTAATGTTGCTGCAAGTAAAGGTTGAGCTAATTTTAATTAGATTATATGCTGCACAGCAGTTTAATCCATAATAACACGTCAAAATGTATTGGTTGATTTATGTTTTATATTTATAATCTGAAATTGCAAAGTAAGTAGTAACCGTTGTCAAATGAATGTAGTGGAGTAAAAAGCAAATATTTACCTCGGAAATTGTGTGGAATGTGAAAGTATAAAGTGGCAGAAAATGAAAATACTCAAGTAAAATCTCCCTTCAAGTCAAGTAAATGTAATGTACTAGTTAATTCCACCATTGATAAAATATTAGAAAATAGTGAAATATGCTCATCACAGTTTTCCAGAGCCCAAGGTGACATTTGTTACCACATTTGTGCCCATTTTGTCCTTCTGTAAGATATTCAGTTAATCATAGAAAATATAGAAGAGAAAGGCAATAAATCCTCACAATCAGGAAGCTGGAACTGAAGAATGTTTGGCATTTTTGTGAAAGAATTATGATACAAATTATTAAAATAGTGCCTTTTAATTTTCTGTCAATCAACTAATGGGTTAATCGACTAATTGTCTCACCTCTAGTGTGGACACGGCTCTTGTTGATCTAGTTTCTTTCCAAGTGAAGTTTTATTGGTAGTTGCACCAAATTCACAGTTTGATTTATTTAATTACTTCATGTTATTGGAAAACTGTGAACTACTGTATGTTCTTGTATACTACCAGCAAAAAAGTATTATATAACACATACAGGATAATATTAGTATGGAGTATGAAATTGTGTAAACAGTCGTCTCTCTCCCGCAGGCTCTTCAAAAGTTGGAGGCAAAGGTGAACAAGAGCCGAGAGGAGGGCCAGAGGCCTGAAAATAAGAGCAAAAACAGATACAAGAATATTCTTCCATGTGAGCTTTTAATCTTCTCGCTGTCATTCTCTAAATGAATCAAATCTGAAATGAATCGAATCTCATGAATAAATCCACATGTTGATGCTCTTGTTCTCCCTCTCTCCCACCAACTCTTTTGCACAAGTCAATGACACCAGGGTCATCTTGCAGAACACTGATGCTGATGTTGTGGGCTCAGATTACATCAACGCCAACTACATGAGAGTAAGTCTCCAAAGTCACTGGCCTATAACTGTCAGATATTCTGTTTTTCATCATTCATGACATTATTAGTCTTTAAGGTTACTGTTGTTGAACTTTCACTGTGTGTTTGTAGAACACCCTGTGGGAGGCCGCAAATCAGAAAGTTTACATTGCCACTCAGGGGTGTCTAGCAACGACTATCAACGACTTCTGGCAAATGGTGTGGCAGGAAAACACGAGGGTGATCGTCATGACAACGAGGGAGGTGGAGAAAGGGCGGGTCAGTATCAAAACAACAATCATGAAAGCATTTGGACTTTAAGTTTTTGAAATTGCTGAAAGCATGAAACAAAACACCACAAAAGTCCAAATATCTAGTTACTTTATTTTATGTACCTTTAACTAGATTCTTCTTTCTGTCATTTAAAAATATCACACCCCATGATACTGCACTGGTTTCCATCAAGCATTAAACTCAACATTGAGACTTCTTCTCTGCAAAGCTCCAAATGGCTCAGCCCCACACAGAGTCGATATTTAAATCAGGAGCTTTAGCACTGACTTATCAGCTCTTTACTGCTACAATGTTGAAGAGGGTTTTTAAAAAAAAAAAAAAGCAGGTTAATCTTGTACTAGGGCTCCCTCATACAGTACATACCTTTCCTGTGCCTGTTATTTTCCATAATTATGTTTTTTGTCATTTTTCTGTGAGGTCATCATTCCCTGGGTGTCACAATTTGCTAGTATAGTTACAGATGTTAATTACAAAACCAAACAACAGCCACACAGAGGTTCCTTGTCGATGGCGTGTCCCCTGCAGATAAAGTCATGATTTACTTACAGAATAAATGTGTGCCATACTGGCCGGATCTTCGTGACTCCAAGAAGGCGGGTCCATACGTGGTGACCTGTGAGTCAGAAAGGGAAGCTGCTGATTACAAAGTCCGAGTTTTGGAGATCGCGTTAGTGCACAAGGTAACCTCTGAACACCTCACTGCCATCACTCTTCTCTGTGTATGCACTATGCAGACATATAGCTATGACCAGTACTTTTTATTTTTGTATTCACATACATTTTTCTCTTTTGCAGCCAAAACACTGTCGTACCATCTGGCACTTCCAGTACATGAGCTGGCCTGATCACGGCGTCCCTCAGGAGCCAGGTGGTGTCCTCAGCTTCCTCACTCAAGTGAACACTAAACAGGCTGAACATCCTGATGCTGGACCCATGATCATCCACTGCAGGTATGAGTCCACTGCGGCCCAAATGTCTCAATGAACGTGCCAGGGATTGTAGATATTTAGGTGGTGAGGTGTGTGATTCCTTAGAGCATTGATTGCAATATTAGAGCTGCAACTAATGGTCAGTTTCATTTATTTATTGACCACTTTTCGAAGCGCTGATTAATCAGTTTTGTCTGACAAACAGCTCCAGGAAGAATATTAATGTTTAACCTTTCAGCTCCATAAATTATCTGAACAATTAATTGGTTGTCAATATGTTTCCCAGATGGTGGGTCACACCATGTGTCAGGGAGATCGTAAGTCCTCAGACTTTGAACGTGTGATGTGTTGGATCTCGTGGAAGACATTTGTACAAGTGTGATGTTGTGAAAAAAACCGTTACACTGGAAGGGATGTACAAATTTACCACACTCAGATTTCATAATCGTGAATTAGGTGATAACACGTAGAGGTTTAAGATTAAAACAACCATATTTTCAGGATTTAGATTAGTAGCTGAACAAAAGGTTTTGAGTCAACTGACAGATTATCCTTTTGGAATTTTGCCCGTGTGATGTGAGGGATACTGAGGCCACTTGTGCTTTTTTTTAAAACTTGTTGTTTGAATGGTTTTATGATGCTTGTGTAAGTATTTTTGGTATGTAAGAATGTTCAGAGCTGCACAGCAGTAATGGCATGCCCCATACTTTTCCTTCACACAACACTTTTGACATGTTGCATATTTCTGAATTGCAAGCAGAGTGATGTTCCCATCTCATATGTTTCTAATTTGGAAAGTTTTCAGTGGCTTGGAGCCATATAAATATCTCGTATTTTTACAATAAAAAAAGCACAAATTACAGAAAGGTCAGCAAAAAGAAACCAAATGTTAGGAGGATTTTTTTAATCATTTCATGATCCTCCAGATTTATCTTTCCACCCTTTGGGAGCTAAAAGCTACCATCATGACGTCAAGTCCCTCTCATATCTGCCTGTCTCTGTAAATAAAAAAAAATGGTCCTAAGCCTGTTCAATGTGACCAACCCTTAAATTCAAGAATAAATTGATACATGTGCATTTGGTTCTTTGCATAGAAAACGCCAATAAACTTATTCTGAATTTCCTACATTTTTCTGTTTTTTAGCCATGCTAGTGTCATGGCTCCAAGGATGACACTCAGTATGACAGTCAGCCTATTGGTCCACAAAATATCTCAACAGTTATTGGATGGATTGTAATTTTATACACATTCACGGCCCTGGAGGATGAACTCTAATGATGTTAGTGGACATCTGATGTGTCCTCTGGTGCCACCATGAGATTGTTAATAACTTGATCCACCGACTTTTCCTCTAATGCTATCATCAGATCGAAATTATGATTTTGTCTTACATTCTGGTTCATGACCAAATACCTGCAGTACTGATATTGCCAAAAGCCTCAGCTGCAATTTTCTTTTTAAGCAAATATCAGTGTGTTAAAATGATAAACTAAGATGGTGAACATGGAAAACATTATACTGTACCTGCTAAACATCAGCATGTTAGAATTGTCATGTTACTGTTAGCATTTAGACTTTATTGGAAAGGGAAATTTGTTTCCACAGCACTATACATCAGAAAACAGACAGCACACATACAATACTGACATAAAGTGGCAATTAAACAATACACACTCAAAATACAATAAACACTCATGCACTCATTTAGCACAGCCTCACAGAGTATGGCTGCAGACTTTTAGTTTTGTTAGGACATGATGTTCTGTTTTTGTTTAATATAAATAAAAATATATATTAACTTTCTTTAAATTGTGCAGTGCTGGAATTGGTCGAACAGGTACAATTGTGGTGATTGATATGATCCTCGAGACCATTGACACCTTAGGTAAGTTTAAGATATCCATTGAATAAAACAAAACTATTCAACATCTTATTTTCCTTTTACTCATACCGTCTCCATCCAATGCTTTCCTATCTCACTTCTAGGTCTGGACTGTGACATTGACATCGCGAAATACATCCAGATGGTGCGAGAGCAGCGCTCTGGCATGGTGCAGACAGAGGCCCAGTACAAGTTCATCTACCTGTCTGTGTCTGAGTACATACAGACCACCAAGGCCAAAGACTGTGCCTACTTGGTGAGCAACAGCGACAGAAAAGAAAGAAGAATCTGTCTTCTCTTGTGTCTGAACTATAGATTGATACAGGGAAGAGTAGCAGGTTTAAGGACGAGAATATAGAGATATGTACAGTGGTGTGAAAAAGTGTTTGCCCCCTAAACCTAATAACTGGTTGGGCCACCCTTAGCAGCAACAACTGCAATCAAGCGTTTGCGATAACTTGCA
>JBBPCS010000130.1:8267289-8279498 GCA_037974645.1 Hollardia meadi
ACACACACACACACACACACACACACACACACACACACACACACACACACACACACACACACACACACACACTACTGCAGTCCTGCACAGTACTCTTGTTTTCTTGTTTTGAAGAAAAACATGAATGGATGATGTTATATAAATAATGTGTGTGTGTGTTTATGTGTGTGTGTGTGTGTGTGTGTGTGTGTGTGTGTGTGTGTGTGTCCGTACACACCTCAAACTGGGGCCAGTTCATGCTCATGCCTGGTCCATGGGTGTTCCTCCACCATCTGAGGTCTTCAGTGTCATTGGCTGCTTGGATGGTGTGACCCAGGTCCCGGTACAGGGCTTTGAACCTATTGGACAAAGTGACTGTCAATCATCACATCTGCACCGCCACATCTGCCTCTACATTCAGTCATTAGAGATTTTAATTCTATCACAGTGTGGCGACAGCTGTCTTTGATGATTTAATGGTATTCTGCACTTAATATGTCGTTTTGTCGACTTCATGTCCTATGAAGTTGGTCATGATGACAAATGTTATTAAGTTTGCTAAGAGCTCCACCATCTCAAGTCAAAATGTGATCATCATGTTGTGACAACGACAAAGTAACACAGATGGTGGTTTATCTGAAAATAAACGACATAAGCCTGGGCTTGTCTCATCAGCGTGACTGCTATGTTACGTTGATAAAGCCACATTAATTGATTTTTGATCACTTCAGGGAAACAGAACAAGCTTTAAACACAATACTGACAGATTGTATTATCTTATAAAGTGCTGTTTGTGTCACCTGATGAAGGTAAACCCAATATTCACTCGACCTTTCAGCTGTTTGCGTCGCCAATTTCACATCACACTTTTAAATCTTAACGTACAAATCGATTTAAAGACAACTAGAAGCTCAAGATGTTTCACCTTTAACACAAGGAAAAAAACCAACTGTGGCATTTGTGATTTTTCAGTGCTCATATCCTGCTTTTTATATTTACTGCAGCAGGTTACTGATTATGATGTGTATTCTAGGGGCAGGGCCTTCAAAATCCTGAAGCCTCCACTTAAAGGTGGAATTCCAGATAAGACTATTGTATGTGCATATTTTCTAGTCGGCACTATCAGCTCTGTGTTGGTTTGTTTGAGATTATATGAAGGAAAAACCTGCATTCATCTACATCCAACCTTCCCAGGAGCCCGAGGGCTGTTTGAACAAGATACTTCCTTTTAAATTCTGTTTTTTGCACAGACCAGAGAAAAGAGCTCTATTTTTAAAATGAAACCTCCATCTGATGAGGAAGACCATGAGATACTGGAGAAGGCTCCAGAAAAAAGCCAGTCGTTAAGACTCAAACTATTTTTTCCGAGGTCAGGAATTAACTTTCAAATTCCACCCATTTTTACAAACCTATTAAATATTTATGTTGTTTTTCTTGTTGTCTTGGATAAGTCTAAGACATAATCCTACTTAATCAGTTTATGTGAAACAGCCCATCAATATGTTGAATTAGAAAACAATATAAAACAAAGACCTAAAACTAATTCTTAAATCTTAAGGCCTTTTCTTTTAAAATAATGGAGACTTTAAACACTTGGGGACAAGTAGAAAAATGACACAAGCTCATAAATTTAGAGGAGAAAGTCTCACTATGGTGAAACCGCTCCATTCAAAACCTGTGACGGAGGATCACAAGTAGACACTGCTTCATCTTAAAGGATAAGTTCATAATTCTGCCACTGTAATCATTCCTCCTGTACTCGCTGGCCATTAAGAGTCCCTTTTCAGCCAATCGGCACCTTTCTTAACCGTTTTTCTGCCTTCGTTTAAAAGAAAAAAAAAAAAAAATCCCATCCACACAAGCACCGTTTTAAAAAAATATCTCCATCCACACAAAACGCAAAACACGTTGTCACTGGTTCCGGTAGGCTAACAACAATGGAGCATCGAGGAAGGAGTGCGTGTGTTGAATGTAACAGCAACGTCCAAAGCGCTCTCTGACGCCTCTGTTCCTCTACATAGAGGGAGAGTAACTGTGTGTGTGTGTATGTGTGAGCATGTAAAAAGTCCAGGTAGCAACGTTAATAGCAACAGTATTTTGGCTCCTCCGCCACTGCAGAAAATCGGCTCATGTAAACAACATAGACAAGGCGCACAGTCTGACGTCAAACAAAGGAGATAAAGCCACACGCTCTGACGTTGCAAGACAAAAACTCGGAGAGACAATGAGAGACAATGAAAGACTCCATAAAGTGAAGCTTGTGAGAGCTCAGTCTGTGAGTCTGGACTTTGGGGCTTGGACCGGGGGCCGCTGTAGGAGGGCAGGTGGTCTTTCATTAGTTGGGCCGGGTCAGGATCCTGAACAGTCTCTCTGAACTTGTACAAACAAAGCACTCCCACCGACTCTCATCTCCGCACGATTCACAGAGTGAATTAAAGATGGACCCTTTTTCAACATTTGGACAAAGATCTTTTTGAACTTTACCAATCACCGTGGTAACAGTGGCTTATTTAAATAGAATGAGAGGTCAATAGTTAATGGACAACAACATGAGTTTTCTATTAACTCCTGTGTACATACACACATGTTCACACACATATCTACATTCCTTCGCTCTGAGTCGTGCATCATAAATCACCTAATCACCCTCTTTTCTCTTAAGGTGTGTGTGTGTGTGTGTGTGTGTGTGTGTGTGTGTGTGTGTGTGTGTGTGTGTGTGTGTGTGTGTGTGTGTGTCTCCTACCCTTCTCTGACGGACAGGTCGAGGTGTGTGTGGATGTCCAGCAGGACGTCTTTAAAGAAGCGCAGCCTCTTGCGCTCGGCCTCCTGGGTGAGGTCGAACACCTGCTCCATGTCCTCCATGTAGCGAGGGTTACAGCGGTTCAGGTCCTCCAGGGCCTTCGTGTAGCGCTCCTTTGCCTGCCGCACACACACACACACACACACCACATACTCAGCTACTGTTCAACCCTTTGTGACCCAACATTCAGAGATGTGCCTCATTGTAATTAAAGCTAAAGATCTGTTAGTGGAAGTGTACAGTGTGTCACTCTGTTACAGCTGCTTCTGAGAGGCTGAAACTGTATCTACTGTATGAGGTGATCTGAAGCTCAGAGGTTTGAATAGTGTTGAACCCCAGAAATGAATATTTAATCAAGATTTTCTTTTTAATCAACTCTTTCATGTAGAAAAAAACAGCATGTTTTGCATATGTGCACCTCTGTATGAAACAAAACCGCCTTCACCAAACCACTTTAATGTTGAAGTACTTTTACCTCTCTTTTAAAATAGCATTTAAAAACAAAGAATTTTTCCACCCCAGCCTGATTAAAGGTGCAGTTCGGAAGATACGGCCATAATTTTAGTTTAAAACGTTCAAAAAATGAACTAAAATTATCAACAGAATGTGAAGAAGCAGCAGTGTTGACGTTATGTCAAACACATTTATGTATTGTGTTGCAGAGATGTCTACTGAAGTTAGCATGCTAACCAGCTAGCTCCTGCCTGTCCTGTCTTATAATATCACTTTGTAGCCCTAGAGGTGATAGTCTGAAGTTTCAGCTGGGAAATGTATAAGAGTGACGAATGTCAAGAAAGGAAATATCCTTACAGCTATTTTTCTTACTAAACAGAAAAATACAACAGGACACCTTCTAAATTCAAGTTTCTCTCTTTTACCGAACTAAGACGAGCTTAACTGCCTTGTTAACTCATCGATAAACACACTTCATTCAAATGAGACGCAAGCAAATTTAAACTCACCAAAACCGTCTTGGTTTGTCTTTCCACAATCACCTCTGGTTTGGTTGAAGTAAATCCTAAATTCAAGATGTGAGAATATTCTATCTCTACGTGTTTTCAGACGCTGCTAAAGGTCTGATACCATCTCGCTGTTCTGCCACTTCACCTCTCTCCTGTCCCAGCAGTCATAACGTTAGTCCTTGTTGGAGCTGCTGTAAATCATACTCTATCCCCTGTCATCAAACTGGCCTCCAGAGGATGTGTCTGTTCCCAGTTTGGTTTCCAGCCGTGTTCAGGCTGCGGAGCCCCCTGCCTGCAATGACTCCCCCTGTGATATGAGGTTGCGATCTAGGCAGCCTTCACCCAGCTCTAGGCCTAGTAGCTCTAGGCCTAATTACACAGCGCAAGATTACTAACTTACAGCAGACAGTATATTGAGCAGCAGTTGGTGGCTGGTTACTCTGGTGATATGCCAACCTCTATATTTTTGAAGGCACCTTCAAATTCTGGCTATATTTAACAAATTGCACCGTTAAAACCCATCATCATCTCAGCGAGTCGAATGTTTGCAATCCTTCCAACTCCTGCATGTTTCAACGAAGAATGCTTGACGTCAAGTATTTAAGAAGCAACAGGTTATAATCGATCATGTGTGGTTTTCCCTACAACAACATGGCGCGTTACGCGATGTTTACCTTGATGACGTGTTGGAGGTGTGGTGGTTTGCACCAGCTGCAGTAAGAGCCTGGTGTCTACATCTTTTCATACATCCTGCTCAGTGTGGCTGGTTCTTTATTTACTATTCCTCCCTACAATATTTAGTAATAATCCAGTGGAAATAAAACAACAGTTTGCACTGAACCAGTGACAAATACAACACATTTCTCGTAGCTGCTCCACTTTAAAAGCCTCCATGAGATTCACTATGAAACCTCCAAAGATGGACAGATCAATAGTGATCGACAGGTTGATGGTCTGCTGTAATGTTTGTGGCTGGAATACAGACTGGTAGTGTGTGTCCTGTTTTTCCAGCTATTTTGTTCCTAAACTGAACAAACGAGTCATGATGGTGGAGTATTTGGCTGTCCGATACATCTCTGTGTTCCGACTGAGTTTGTCTCAGGATTTTCCTGTTTTTGGTTGATCATTTCCCTCTTCAGGACCTGGAGCTTCAGTTTGTGCAGAGCAGAGAACAGAGGAGACGAGCCCGGTCATGTTTTATAAGTCAAAAACACACACAGGTATGTTTTTCTGGACTCAATGACACACCCAGACTGGTATAAGGGGAGCTACGCATGGGACTGTGTGTGTGTGTGTGTGTGTGTGTGTGTGTGTGTTTTGTACTTTCTCGGCCTCCTGGTTGCAGCGCTCCACCCTGGCCGTGAATTTGCGGACTTCCTCCTGTGACTTGGCCGGGTCGGCCTTGGCGTGCGTTTCCCTGGTTATTGCCGTCCACTCCTCTTTCTTGACCTGATGGTAGCTCTTCTTACTGGACTCCACCTTAACACACACACACAACCCAATGGTAAGTCCTGGTTTAAACATGTAACAGTTCTAAAGAGGTGAAAAAAAGACCTTTCTCACATTTCTAGGAATTGTACTGCTGTGTTGGGGGGCTTCGCCGTACCTGCTGCAGCTGTGTGGATATGTTTGTTTAGAGAAAGACTTCTCAATAGTCGTCTCCTTTTCAGTAGATCTAACATGTAACATGTAAACATCTAACAAAGCGATCGCACTACAGACCTCAAGCTCACTGCAAATATTGGTCTGCGCAGTAGTAATCGGGCTGTGTATGTAACTACAAATCAAAACCTAACATGGGCTCCTGTTAATCCCTTGCATCAACTATAAATCCAGCTTCACTGCCATCAGAAACCGCTCAGGCAGCCCTCACCTCTTTCAGTTTGCGGACCCAGGGTTTCTGTGCTTTGCGGAAGCCGTCGTCTGCATCCTTGGTCTCCCTGAAGCCTCCCATCATCTGCTTGTGGAAGGCGTCCTTCTGCCAGTTGCGCATCTTCTCGCTGTCCTCGCCTGCCAGCCGCTCCCGCAGCTCCAGATGCAGCTCGCTGAGTCGATCGGCCGCCTGCATAAAGGCGTGCCACGCTTTCTCCAGAGTGCCGTACTGAGGACCTGAGGCACAAGTGTGGGGAGAGGAGAGACACTCTTACCATTACATTTAGCTTGAAACAAAAAGGCAGTGACCAATCATCTTTGTTGGATGGTTATAGTAGGAATGTAAATTTTTAGGGGAAGGTCCTGACGGCGAACTAGCTCCCTGAGTGAGATGAACCCACACAGACATATTATCATTCAAAGGAACAATTAGCTTGATTGTGGTGAAGAGTTTTTCAAAATTGTGTTCTGCCATATTTCAAGTTAATGTTAATGGGAAAAAAGTTTCCAACACGAGAGATATTTTTCTGTGCTGTGCTGTCTAATCAATCTAATCAAGACAAATCAATATTGCAAAGCTTCAAGTCTTTTCTTAAAAGATTTTTATTCCCATAAAAACCTTATTTCATATGTTCATCATTCTTGTGCTAAAATAGGATTAATTCATAGATGAGTTGCAGCAAAACATCCTCAAAACACACCAAAGGTAAAATATTAGACTTAGTTTTGTGTATCATTTGTCTGCTGCTGCCTCACCTTTCTCCACCACGCCCCTCCACCTCTTGGCCCAGTCGCTCAGCTGCAGAGCGTAGCTCTTTTCTATCTTTGCCCTCTCCTGGAAGCAGCTGACCAGCTCATTGCACAGCCGGTGGCCATCGTCTACCCGCTTCACCGTCCTTTTGTAATTCCCTGGCTGCAGAGGAACACAACACACACGGTGACTGAGGAAACAGGAATGATGTAGGGCCTTCAAATCCTTTTTCTCTTTTATATCAGTCGGTCTTGTTAGTTCACCGCAGGTTACCAGCGTGCTAATATTACTGTGGCAAAGTGTTAGCATGTCAACACTGGAGGATGTTTAGTCGACTAGTGATGATGAACAGAAGATTAAAATAGAGATAAGAGTGAAAGAGGAACGGAGAGTGAAAGGAGTTGAAGGTATGTCGTTTTTCCAGATGGAGGCCTGTGAATCCGGCTGTCAGTCAGCAGGGACTCATTATGTGTCTGCCTGTCTATAAACACGACACGCTGCCTTATCTTCAACCTCCAGCTGCTCTGACAGCGTAGTACAGGAGTCTACCGACACACTGTATCTGGTCTGGTTAAACAATCCAAGCAGAAAGATCATAATGTCTTCTGTTTGTCTTTTTTATTAAGTTACTGATTTTGTAATGCTAGCCGGGGCAGCTGTGGCTCAATCGTCCACTAATCACAGGGTTGGTGGTTCCTTCCACGTCGAAGTGTCCTTGGGCAAGACACTGATCTCGCTCCAAATGGTCATACCAGCCCATTAGCAGGTTAACACCATGGTAGCTCGCTGCCATCAGTGTGTGTGTGTGTGAGAATGAGTGAAAGTGCTGTGAATAAACCTGCTTTATAAATGGAGCCAATAATATGAGCAGGTACGACCAGTTCAGTCCACAATTTGATGATTTAATTATTAATCTTTCCTCTCAGGTTTTCTGTTCATGTTAAAGTGTGCATGCATTTTGTGTGTTCCCACCTCCCAGAAGCTGTCAGAGCTGCCCAGGTCGCTGAGGTCTCCGTTGGAAGACATTTTGGGGTCGGCCTTGCAGCACGGAATGATGGCGGCTACAGGAAAGACTGCAGAGAGACACAAGAGAGAGAATAGCATTTATTACATGCAGCAGGTTTCAGCTTTTCACAAGCTAAGAAATCAGCCCTGGTACTGATTGACAATCATATGAATTTGTATTAATCCAGTCAGAGTATCTCAGCACACAGAGGACGACACAAAAATCTATCAATCATATGAATTTCATAGCTCCTTTTACATGATTAAGTGCATTTCAGAGGGCTCTAACACAAACGGACTGACAGAAAAGACAAAATAGCTGAAAAGAAAAATCATTGACATGTGAGAGACTGATTTAGATCTGTAATTCCATGACAAACTTCTGATGAAGATCATGTGACATGACTGAAGGCTCTGGAACAGCTAATAAATGGACCTTAAGGTGAGACTGCTTTGTCAAGAGGATCAGGGTTATTTTCTCACAGTTGACGAAACTCTTTATGTGCAAAATCTACTTCAAACATGCAACATAAAGTAGAATAACTAAATCTAAATGTTAAATGAATGTATAATAAAGTATGAACACATGCATTTTATGTGGAAGTGTCCTTTTTCCCTGAAAGATATTTGTAAAAGAACACGTGTCCTTTATTTTCGGGCATCAAACCCGTGACCTTCCAGACTCGCTGCTCCGCTGTACGCAGCTCTACACTTTCAGCCTCTGGAAAACTGCAGCTCCACGTCAGTCTTCACCGCTCGCTGCCCACAGGGGTCTTTTCCCCCGCGTCGCTGCCCAACAGACACTGATGCACTGTCTCGCACATCCGCTCCACTACTGAGGCAGGAATCTGTCAAGCAGTGCTGTTCATCCACAATGGATCTCATTCATCGGAGACACAAACATTTGTACAGAATCATCTCTGATAATCACTCGCAGATAGAAATAATTTTTAACTGCGTAATGTATCGGCCTCTTCATGCTCACCACAACCCAAACAGCCAAGAGTTACCAGCAGTAACTGTTATTGTTTACACCTTTCATCGTTAGCTGATGACACTTACCGCTTTATGTAAAAAACATTTAAAACTAAATTATTTGATCACCTGTCAACATTCTACTTTCATACCCGCCATATTTAGCATTTATAAGCAGTATATAAATATTTAATACTTGGTTTCACATTAGATAAAAGAAGATACTGTTTTACTAAATTCTCATTCATTATCTTATTATACACCAGTCTCCAATTATTGGGACCCACAAGAGGAGTTACAGTTACACATACACTAATTAACACATCTGCTTACTACATTATAAATGAAATAAACTATTTATTAGATATGTATAAAACTCTAAGTGTTAGCGATGAACCTATATGCAACAATGTTCTCCATCTACATTGACGATAACCAAAAGCATTTTGATGGAAAGAGTCATGAAACCAAATCATTTAAATATAAAATAATGGGCAGTTTTTTCCTCAAAGGAAAGCACAGGATGTAATTTACAGAGCAGATCTGTATTATGCAGCAGAACAAACATGCAATTTAAATTCAGCAGCACTCCAACACGACTTCTTCAGCTGTGCAGCTCTACAATGAACCCTGTCAACAGTTCACTGTGACCCGACTTCTCTATACATCGACTTCCTCCACATCGTCCTCCCATTGGACAAAACCCTGTTTCAAGGCCAGACAACTTCCTGTGACAGACATAACAACCTGTGAGGAAAACATGCCACTACTCCAGTCCTGGCTGTGTGCAGTGATTATCTGTCTGCAATAAACCTGAAGGCTGCAGCTTGACAATGACCACTGAAAACACTTTGAGTAAAGCCAGTTAAAGCTTTGCATTCTGGTCCATGTGCCACTGCTGTGGGTGTAGAAACTGAACCCTGGAACAACTGCAAACTTCATCCTTAAGTTAAAAAATCTACACTATTAATATAAAAGTCCTTTTTGTAAACATCTGATATAAGTACTGTATTCAGTATTTTCAATAAAAACCAGTTAAGAGACAAAACATGTTTGTTTGTATCTATAAGTAAAAATATCTCCAAACATCTAAACTATATGTGAACATGAGTGGACCCTTTTAGGTGGATTCTTCCAGAACAGTTATTAGAAAAGTGCCAAACACAGCAGAATAGACCAGTGGTTTTCAAACTGGGGCCCAGGGACCAACAGGGGCACTTGAGTGGGTTGCCGGGGTGGAAAAGGTGGAAAGCAAAAGCAAAAGGTGGAATAGAATATTTTACGTTTTATTACAATTTTTGGGAGTTGGAAAAGCAAAGAAAAAAACAGGGATGGTCATTTTGATTAATTGTAATTCATAGTGACCCTATCACTGATTGATAATGAAGAAATTTTTTATATTCAAACCTAAAATAAAAAATTGTTAAGACAAAATCATCTCAAATGGGGGGGGGGGGGGTGTATATTGTTTAATTTGCATAAATTGTTGGGGGCCTTGTCAGGAAAAACCTTGGAAACCTGTGTACTAGACTCACATTTTTTATTTTACAGATGTATCACTCTGTCAAGCACTTTGAATTGCTTCTGTCTGAGACTATGCTCCACATCAAGACTTGACCTGACAAGACTGTGAGACTGTGTGACTTTCCTCCTCCTTGTGTTTCACAAACTCACTGTAGACTACTAAACTAGTTGACTCCCAAAATATCAGCAGTAGATCTGTGCACTCACTGTGTGCAAGCTGGTGGTAAATTAGATGCAGTGTACAAGTGTCGGCTTGGTGAAATCTGCAGGGATCAACGTGGGAGTGAGTCTAAGCAAACTCTACAGTTAGCTCAGACTATAAGAGTGCAACAACAGACCAGCCAATGGGAGTCGAGGAGCGTGCACCTACTTGTGTTACATGCCAACACCAGGCTGGGCCTTCAATTAAACAGATCAGGTTTAATATGTATTTGTATGGCAGTCTGATGTGGGTGGGTGTGTCGTGTCTGAGGAAACAAGTGACGTTCAAGATTAGAAAAGCGCTGACGTTCCACAACAACACGACATCACACCTCTCACAGACTGCAGCTCTAATTTTCTCTCCACAACGTAAAGCACAGGTGGAACAGAAGGGTGTGTGTGTGTGTGCGTGTGTGTGCGTGCCATCAGTGAATGGCATGTGTGCTAGCAGCGAAGGTATTTGCCACTAGCATGCTGGAACATGAGTGAGTATGAGAAAACTGACTTTGCCATGGATCGCTAATTACTGCTCCTATAACTTACAAGACAGCATTGTGTGTGTGTGTGTGTGTATCTGGGTGCGGCTCACCACCATCTCTATACCTACTGGAGGTGTGCAGACGCTGCACAGCATTAAAATAAACAGAGAGCTACAGTTGACCGCAAAATACTTTATGCAACATGTTCCCTCAGAAAACAGCCACTAGACCATAATTTCACAACAAAGTACTGTCATGGTCGAACGCGTTCCACCACAAACAGCTCAGAAAATACAACCCAGGAGTCTCTGTGAGGCTGTAGGTGGTGCTTTTAGCTAAATGCCAACATCTGCATGCTAACTTTCTCACGTTAACAATGCTAACAGGCTGATGATTAGCAGTAATGATGTTCACCATCTTAGTTTAGCAAGTTAGCCTGCTAACTTTTGCTAATTAGCACGAAACAAAGTACAGCAGATACTTATGGGAATGTCATTAGTTTTGCAGGCATTTGGTCTCAAACCAATTTTATTTCATCCTGAGGGGAACAGGAATATCTGAAAATTCCCCAACAATCAAAGTGTTATTGAATAAATGGATGAATAAATCAAATAAATGGCTTTAGAGTCCATTCTTGTCCTTTTTAACACCTTAAGGAAATTTTACATTTGTAAAATTATGCAACTAAAATGTCTCAAAAAGATTGCAAATTAGACAATTAAACTAACCAATTAAGAATATTTTTAACGCAGCTTTTATTGTACTGATAAAGCTATCCATTTCTGAAAAAAGTCCTTAAGGTATTTCTTGTGAGGTTGTATTAGCATTAAACAGTATATATACGATAGACATGGAGGTGTACAAGCCAAAATAAACTATCCTGCTACTGGGGTGGGGTGGGGTAATGCACTGTAGATAATAGCTGGTTACATCAACTGTCTTGTGTCATGACAGTCCCATATTCTGTGACATGTACAGTTAGTTTATGTAAAGGTAATTCAGCTGGGTCTGGATTCCTAACCTAACCATCGAGAAGGAAAGAGTGACAAGAAGTCTGCAGACTGATCTGTGCTCCAGCTTTTCTGAGTTAACAAGATATTATCTCTACATATGAGAGGTGAAGCCTCTGGAGTCATCTGAACAGTGTGCGATTTCCACAGGTTGTGAAGTGATACTGAACAATCACAGTTGGTTAGTAAATATTACAGTCAGAGTAAACTAAGTCTGTACATATGAATCCAAGCAGCAGCCTACGGGGCTGGAAAATATAAGTGCCAAAAGCTGCAGTTCCTCGAATGGCCACCTGAGGCTGGCTTCAAAAGCGAGTCAATCACCATTGGCTCACCTCAGCTCCACCCAGGCTCCACCTCTCTGCCCATTTTTGGATTAGTCAGGAGTTAACTGGAGTCAGGCAATGCCAGGTTGGTGATGGCCGGAGTCATCACACTGAGCTTCACAATGGCTGTTCAGCAACGTAGTTGGCTTGAGGAGCATCTCCATGAACAGATGGTCAGTTGAAAGTGTTGTGTTTGGTTTAAGTGGAGAGTCCATGAGATCACCACCATCCCTCCCCTGGCTCTGTGTGTGTTCTTTGAGACCGTTTACTTTCCTCAATCACTGATCATGAACTTGGGGTCACTCCCCTCAGTTTACACACACAC
>JBBPCS010000130.1:8307858-8322438 GCA_037974645.1 Hollardia meadi
CACTGAACTCAGACACACACGCCATCGGTGCTGCGCGAGGCGAGAGTCCTACACTCGACTGACCATAATCCATATTTGGAAGTAGCTCCATACAGCTGACATGTTGAAGCTTGTCGCTGGTGCTCATAATAAACATTTTATATCTGCAGATGCCGATAATTAACTTTCAAAGCTTTTATCGGCTGATACCGATGTTGTGTCGATATCATTGTGCATCCCTAGTGAAAAGGTTTCATTTTATGAACTCTGCATCTTATGGCAATTTTACAGTAGTAGTATTGTCAAGGCTGTAGTCTAATAGCCTATCAACACTGAAGGCTACTGTAATTGACAGGCAAGAGAGACTGTAGTTCCTCTAATGGACTAAGAGGAACTTTTCTTCTAATTAATGTAACCCCAGCGATTGTCCGGTCAATGAGAATTTGGTCAGATAAGACCATATTGACCAACCGACCAGAGTCAGGCTTAATTATTATAGATGTCTATTCATTTCTCAGGCTCTCTCTCTTCTGTGTTCTGTTGGCTTTAAATTTGTGGAACTGGATGGATTGAAGAAGTTTTAAGAAAATGGCAAACAATGAGCTCCAGGAGGATATTTTGTCACAGCACAGGATTTCAAACAAACTGTGGCAGTGAGCAAACTGTAAATTAAATCCACCACAATATCTTGCAGATTATTCTCGTGTTTAACCGATAAATCATTTAGTTTAATGCTCATCACAATTTCCCAGCGCTCATGTCCCCTCTCACTTTGGTAGTAGACAAACATTTTTTTTAGTTGGACTGCTGAACAAATGTCAAAAATCTGAAAACATTTTACTGTCAAAAGTAAAACGGTGATGTTTAAAAGCTGGCAGTGCTCTTTTTCACTGCTCCTGTAAGTGAGTCTTAATCAGGGTCTCTGTGTTACATCTTAATATTTTCCAGTCATTTGAAAATAAATGAGTTTTCAATCATGGAACAATTCCTGTTCTGGGGTGGACCGAGGCTTGCCTCATTCCGAGGAATGCAGGATTACATCATCCCTGGAGCAGAGTGGAGAAACTCCCTGGCTCCCCTCACACACCTCGCTCCCTCCATTTATTTTCTCCTCCTCCCTCTCAAACTTGTCTCTACCTCAGTCTCCCCCCACATCCTCTCCCTGGTGCTCCGTCTCACTCTGAGCGTAGTGTTATCTGCTAGTTCTTAGTGTCCTGTACCTTAATGTCACCCATTCACATTAACTGATGTGGATCTGATGGTCTTCTCTTCTTCGCTGGCTTATTCAGCAGCATCATGGTAGATGTGACACGCACATGACCTCAGTGGCTGAGGGAAAAATCCCCTTGGCATTTTAATAAAATGCTGTGAACTCAAGGTGAATGGTGAAAAAAAAAATTAATTCGAAATATCTTCTTTTTTTTTTGCTTTTCATACTGTTTTTTAACTTGTTTAGTCAGGTTCACATTTGGATTACTGGGAGTGAGAAGAAAACAGTTATTTTTTATCTGAAAACAAGCATGCAGCCTGAAGTTGAAGGTTTTTGTGGTACATTATTATGAAAACACTCATGAACTTTGTTTATCAGGACACATACATGCCGCTGATCTTCCTGTGGGTAGAAAGGCATAGGATTGTATGTGTATATGTGTGTAAAACTACTGTAAGTAGGTTAAAGTCTGAATTACTCAGTCCCTCCGTCCTGGTCATCTTTCATGTGATAAATATGAACCTTGTTTGGAAGGTGTCAGGGTCTGTGGTCCTCTGTCTGCCTGGTCAGAGCTGCAGCTGTCCACTCAGCAGGGCACAGCGAGCTGTACACCACCACAAAGTAGACTGTGACATTGGGATATCTTTGGACAGAAGGGCTAGCAGATGTGTTTTCTAGTTTTACCTCGTGTCAGATTTAGAGACGAGATGCTCGGGGTTAAGAATGACTGTGGTCAAATTCACACGGACACATCTCCCAAGCAGGAAGTGAAGCCGGCCCGCGTCTTGCCTCTATTTGGGACTAGTAGGTATCTATAGACCTGGTCCATGAGGATAGGAATGGGCTCCTAACAGCCCACTGACTCGGGACAACAATAGAGCTCCGTGACCTCCAGGTTATGTGAGAACTGTGCACCCGCCATCAGCAGCCTACACAGCTGGGTGTTAAGAGAGAGCAAAATAGAAGGATGACAGTGCGGTGGGCCTGACGTCATCTCGCTGTCCTTTATTTTTAACTGCGTTCACTAATCCATCTATTCATTTGATCAATTACACTCTCCTTTGCTTGGATATCATGTCGCAGCATCCTTCAATTTGCTAAAATCTTAGATTATCTATCCAGCGATGTTCTGTTCATCACTGTCGTTCAGTCAGGGTCACCCACAGTTGGCTGGCAACATAATGAGATGCTAACATTTAATATTCATTCAGTCGTACACTGCACCAATACTTTGACTAATGCTTATTGTGTTCTGTCTCCTCTTACAGGGGTGATCAGCCAGTGGCAAGGTGAGTCTAAGGAGCGAGTCATCTCACTTGTTCTTACCCACCTCCCGCTGCTCAAACCTGGCAATGTTGAAGCCAAGGGCGAATACATGCGCCTGCTGCCACGCATCCTGGCCCACACCATCGAGCATGGCCGTCACCTGGAGGAGTCTCGCCAACTCCTGTCCTACGCCCTCATACACCCCGCCACCTCCCTGGAAGACCGCGCCGCCCTGGCACTCTGGCTCAACCACCTGGAGGAGAGGGCCGCTGCCCGGGGGGACTCACTGGAAAGGCCTCCTCCTGCTGGGCCACACCACCACCACCACCACCAATCCACGCCTCCATCCACCCTCACCTCATCCGGATCCTCCTCCTCCACTAACACCTCTTCTTCAGGCAATCTCTACTCCCTGCATCACCACCAGCGCTACGGCTCGGACGACCGCCTCAACGGGTGGCAGGGCAGCTCAAGGGATTCGGGGCTGGGCGGAGGCTGGCATCAGCAGCAGCAGGGCTGTGAGAACGGGCACCTCCTTCTGTACCCGTCATCCTCTGTGCCGGCAACCATCAACACGGTTGGAACTGGTGGAGGCAGCAACATGAGTAAGTGAAGTCTCCTCTGTCCTTTTACTGTGTTCAGCCAATTTCCGATCACAAGAAGCTTTAACACACACAGTCAGCGTGTGTGGTTGATTCTCTGCACTCAATAATGTAATAAACAATAATTTAATGCAATAATAGGTTTTATATCACTGCAACAACTTCTTAAAATGTAATGATATAATGTAGTAATGCAATAATATGCTTTTTAAAACATGTAAATATGAAAAGAGCAGCAGCATCTCTAACTCTAATCCGTCATGGCATTTTTATTGCCTCTTCCCGCTTATTTCAAATTAGTTATTTTAAACCATAAATTTGTCTCCTTGTCCAAACACGCCATGTTTTATCGGGCGTCATGAGGATAGAGACGTGTTGACAGAAATGAGGGGAGGCGGTAAACATTGGTTTACTCTAGACAGCCAGCGTCTATGCAAACGGATAGATCAGCAATAAACTTAATTGGATCATAAAAGTTTTTCATGAAGGGTTTTCACCAGTTCGCTTCAGACATTATATCATCTGACTGAAATGTATAATTGCCTTGAAATCAGCTTAAGCTTTTTTGTATTTAACCCTGAAGTTATGAAGATCGACCTCCTAAAAATTATTTTAAATTATGTATAGGGATTCAAATCAACCAAATTATCAACTAAACTTCAGTTAGTTCTTCTTTTTAATTTAATTGTCTTTGATCCTAAACACTGAGGGTATTTTTGGGATGCCCAGAACGATCGGCCAGCGATGAATAATGGCATAATAAGCGGTCAGAATTTAATTAGTATGTAATCTGTTTTGCTAATATTCCTCCAGAAAGCCGTAGTATTACTCCTGCCTGCCTGCACTCGCCTCTTTCCAAGCAGAGGGGGAGAGAGACCCCCGGGCTCGTGTTTTAGAAATAAAGTCGCTAAGAGGGTCACAAATTTAAACTAATCCACTATATTTTCCTTGATTAACTTTGGATGGCAGGTTTATTCAAGTAAGTCACATTATTTCACATTGTGTCACATTGTGCCACACATGGAATGAATTTATTCTTTTTGCATCTTTTGCTTCCTCTGCTTTTTTGTTGTTGTTGTGCAGAAACATTTTCTGTGAAGTGGAGCTGTTTTATTTTGGCTACACACACAATCGTTTGAAAACCTGGAGCACAAACCCTTTCACAATTCTTTTACTAAACTTTGCTTATTTTATTTCCTTTGATTACCTTATTTTTTTTCATATATGAGATGTGCTGCGTTTCAACTCAGACTGACTTGTGTACTTCTCAAGTCAAGGTAGTAAAAACCACGACACCATCTGAGAACACCGGCCACCACAGGCCTGATGGTAACCTCTCTGTCTGGGGTGACCACCTGATTGTCTGCCCCCAGGCACAATTTCACTCTCCAAGCTCTATAAACAACTCAAACAAGGCAGGTTTAGTCATCAGAAAGGTACAACAAATATTTTTTTCTTTATAGTTAAAATGGTAGGAATTTGGTATCAGGTGCGCTTGATAATAATAAGTAATAATTGACTCTAGAAAACATCTGTACATTATGCATTTGATAGCACAACAAAGTTAATGCGTATTTAAATTCACATCAAATGGTTTCATCATAATTCCATTAAAGACACTCTTAAGACACACAGGACACTCCAAACTTGCTAAACCCACTAATTACACCCTGAATACACACTCTGGTCAGACTGACTGCACTCTGCACAACCCACACAGCAACTTCAGAGGCTGTGTGAGGTGGAAGACAACACACAGAGAGGGCAGGGCTGTTGAAATTGAACATAACTATGGTCAGAGCAAGATATTTCCAGACAAGAATGCAAGGGCCCTGTGTGTGTTTTTTGTTTTTTTTTTCTGGGAGATGAAAGAAACAGCTGAGGGTTTATAAATAAAGACACATTTAAAGCCCCGCTCGCTGCTCCAAGAAAGATCCTCCTGTATTTTTGACTGCTAGCAGCGTCAGCCTCACACAAAAGACCTCAGGATTTCACAACTGATAAGCTCCAGTTACCTCCAGTCACTGGCCCAGGATTGGTCGGACACAGCGAGCTGACGCTGTTCTTAACTAATGAGAGTAAGTAGACGTGATGAATACACCACAAATAAACTGGAATTCATATGTGGATATTTAGAGGTGTGCAAAGTCAGGTGGAGATAATAAAACATGTTTCAGCATCAAATCTAATGGGAACATTCAAAATGTTGGTCACAAAGCAAAATAACCCATTTTGATCACTAAATATCCATCATTGACCTGATACTCAACAGGTCTTCAGCCCCCTCCCTTCACACTGTCATCATCTGGCCATCATGTTGATTACAGGAGTATAATTGTCCAACCACATCAACCTGCATGCTACTGACACCACATCCTGCTGACCCCCTCACCCATACTGTCAGCCTCAGTCCAAGCCACAGCAGCACATACCACCCATCCTTTACCTTGTAAGGCAGCCTTTGTGGGAGACTGTATTTAGGGAAAATGGCTAATATTTAGGGACTGGAACTTGTAATGTTAGCTGGGCACCTATTTTAAACAGGGCCCATGAAGTCCTATACATAGCGCCCACAGTAAGAGGACCGCATATAGGAGGAGGAGGAGGAGAGAGCCTGGAGTGTTGGTGGCAGCTTACCCCGTCAGAGCGGCGACACAAAAAGCTCTTTGGCTCTCCACCTTTTCATTCAGTCTGTCTCCTTCAGCAGGAGAAATCTGTGATGCTGGATGTCAGTTGTAGCAGTTTGGATCTTAATACGTCTCCTTTGTGAATTCATCCTGAGGAGCACAGATTTCAATTATTTATAGAGAATGAGGCGAGAGAAGATGTAGAAAGTAGAAGGGTTTACTTCATTGCTATAGATGGAGAAAACAATAATTAGTTCACCTCATTTGGGTTCATTGGAATGTATCTTCAAGGTTGAGTCTCCAAACCAGCAAGAAAGAAAGAGAGAGAATTAAAATCTATACAAAGTGAATGTGAACAGTATAATACACATATGTTAATGACCCCTGAAGTAAAACTCTTGTGAAGATTGAACGTGCGAGATTTTCTTGCTTTTTGGCTCCGTAGCTAAAGTTAAACTCGATAAACTGACTGTTAAGCAAACATTTTGCAGTAGTCATAGATCTAATAATATCAAAAGGCTGTGCATTTGACAGATGTAGTTTATGAAAGTCTGAATATCAGGAAAATTTTTGTGTGTTTCCTGCCTGGCAGATGCAGCCCCCTCCCTCTGTAGTTAATTCACAAATTATTTCACATCTGAGCTCAAGTGTAGTTGTGGAGACCTAACGTCAGTTTACTGATTAGAAATTAAACAGTTACCATATACATAGCACAAAATGTGTTTTTGCACTGCTTAGCAAAAGACAACTTTGACATGCATGGTTGGAGGAGGAGTAATTCTACATAGTAAATGAAGATAAGTGTGAATATAATGTGAAAACAAATTTACATCATGTTGAGCTCATAAAATTACAAATCCAGCAAAAACATCCAGGACAAACTTTGTGCGTTTTAATCTGTGCACAGACTAAGGGTTCAACAGGATGAGTATGATAACCATATCAGAAAATAGTATGGTATGTATGGTATCAAACAATGATTATTATTATTATCAGTTACAATAACCCTTACATGAATGAAATTAGAAGGTTGTTTTGGTTGAACAAATGATTTATTATTATTTCACAAAATAGTATATCCTATATTGTCCTATAGTTTTCAATAACACTAATACTTTTTATTGTAGACAAGCAAGTGTACATAAGGATAACCATCAATATTTATTCCACAGTATACGGTGAAACTGGTATACTGCTGCAACCCTAGAACAGAGGTTCCCGGGTATACAGCAGATGACAACATGAACATTACTGTCACTGAGAAACTTGTGCTTCACTGAGTGATTAATCTTCCTCTTTCCACAGTCGGACTCTAAACCGAATATATTTATTAAATATATGGTTTGATATAGTTGATTTACCAATATTGTGTTGCTAAAATGATGTTATGTGTTTTTATATGTAGTAGTGAGTGAACAGTATGATTTCTCCAGGTAAGCTCAGTCTGCACCTACCTTACTAGTCCTGTTGTTGTCCTGCAGTCCTGACGAGCGGAGGTGGCAGCCAGCAGCACAGTCCCCTGAAGCGCTCCGTGTCCCTCACGCCTCCCATGAGCGGCCCCAGCAACCAGCCTCTGGGCCACGTCTGGCTGTCCCAGGAGGACCTACGGACCACTAGAGGCCCAGCCCCAGACCACGCACCTCTCTCACCCCAGAGCAGCATCGCCTCCTCGGGCAGTGGAGGCAGCGAGCACCTGGAGGAGGCTGGTTTAGGAGGAGGTTCCGGTCTGCATCGCAGCTCCTTCCATGACGAGGGTAGCGGCATGAGGGGTGAGTATGAAAGACTCACATCTGAAAAGACAATATCTGAATGTTTCGGAATAACACTACATGTTACTATAAAACTGTTAGGGCTGTGTATTACAATAGGTATCACGATACAGGTGTTCAATATATTATGACATATGCTGTAAGCAAGGTGCTATATTGTTTCATAGGCCTGTGTTCTTTGTGTTGACACCAGTCATATGTGCTTACTACTTCCTGTCTCAGTTGGAGTGGAGGAGTCAAATGGATAAAGATAGATTACAACGCTGCTATTTAGCAGTCAGGGCTTTAAACACAACAGGAAATGAACCACTGCCATATATCTTTCCATGTATACACTATCCATAGTGTTTTTTAGAATCGATAAACTGTAGCAAAATGTGACATTGTGGTATTTACGTGTATTGATACTTTCTTACAGCCCTAAAAACTACTACAAAGTGTCATCTACTTCATGTTTTTCATGGTAATTATACCAAGTTATTACAGCTAATTTAACAAGGAAATGCCAACATTAAATGTTATCTGAAAAAGTATTAAAATGCCTAAATTTAACAGTTTGTACCATTTAAATTATTTTGCTTTCTGACAACTGCAGATATGTTCTGGCCTAAGAAAGATGCAGGTTACAGGAGACAAATAATTCATATTATTTGATGTGAATATTTTAAAGTTTAACCCTGTATTTATGCTCTTAAATGGACTGTGAAGTGGAGCTGAGTTGTGTTATTGTTGTACAGTGTTTGATGATATTCTAAGAGGATTCAGGAGGAATGAAAAATGTAGCTGACCTGTCCTGGGTTTGGCTTCCCTACTAGATTTAAGTGCTAACAGGGGAAGAGACGCGACCAGTTCATGTCTCATATGAGTTATCTTAGTTCAACTTGAATGGCTGTCTGCTGTGTGTGCAAGAGGTTCAGCTGGAGGCTTTGGCAAGTTGTTGATCCAGTCAGAGCAGTTTGTCAGGGGAAGCTGAGGCCAGAACTGGCGACCCCGGTGACCTTCCTCTGGAGTTGAACCTTTCATGCAATCTGTCGGGGTTTTTTTTCTTTTTCATGTTGTCATCCAGCCAAACAAGAAAGCAAAGCTAACATTCCTCATCGACAGCCCCCAGAGAACGAGCTATCATTCGTCACCCTTCAGTTGTCTGTTGCTGCCAGAAAAGACTTTGTGTTGAGTGTCAGGTGATGAAATAAAGTGCTTGATTTCCATAAGTTTACACAGCATTGACTTTTGAATATTTATTGTAGGTGCATGTGCACTTCTATGGCCAAATATGTTCTGTTGTTCATCATAGACTTGCTTTTAAGCTCTACATCAATATACATTTGACTAAATCAAACAACTATCTAAATATCTTGCGATGAATGATGGCATCATGTGAGAAGAGATAGGAGGTGTTCAGTGACCATAGGAACAGTCATACAAGTCCCTGTGGTTTCACAGTCATACAAGAACCTGTTTGCTCTCTGCAAGAGTGTCAAAATGAGTCAACAAAACATACAGCAGCATGGAACATACATTCGCTATTTGTTCTTTTTATGTTTCTTTGTTCCATTTGTTGTACAAAAGGGACTGTTTGCACTGCAGTTACTGCGACTTGTAAGCTAAGAAACCACAAAACCAGCACCAGGCTTCACTCTAAACTGCAAATTAGAACAAAGATGTCTCAGCAACTCGTGAACACTCTCAGCAGTTTGAGTGTGGAGTTCAGACGAGCTGAGCAGTGGTAAACATTTCCAGTAAGCAATGCCTAAAACATGACAACAGGTAAACATGTGGTCAGTAAGAATCTGACTAGTTGAAGTGACAGCATGTCTTTTCTAAATGCTCATGTTATGTTATAATATATAATATGTTGTAATAAATATTTTGTCCACTAGTATACAGTATGTGAGTATACATTTAGGGACCAATGTAAGCGTCTACATGGATTTAATCAGCACTATTCTCTTTTACAGATGATTTTATTTAGTTTACGTGAGTCAGATTTAGTTTGAATTTTATAGGTTTTATATATTTGTTCCGACAACAAATAAAAACGGTGTCGGTCATTTTTTAATTCTGTAATGAATATAGCTTGATAGACTCAGCGTGTGTGTGTGTGTGTGTGTGTGTGTGTGTGTCCCAAAGATGTTCCTGCGTGGCTGAAGAGTCTCCGTCTCCATAAGTACGCTTCCCTCTTCTCTACAATGACGTACGATGAGATGTTGTCACTGACTGAAGAGCAGCTAGAAGCACAGGTGCGTATACACACACACTCACTAGCATGCACACACACATTTTAAGTGTTTAATTTGGATTTTAAAAAGGAAAATAAGAGAATAAGAAGTTTGCATTGAAAAAAGTTCACTCTTTATTCCATCCAACTGTAAGTTATGAAAAGTGTTCAAACTGATCTTATCTACTCACTCTCATTCTGATGGAAAGTCGGGTGATGTGAAGCTGAGGACTTGTTTTAAAATGTAAAGAAACATTGACAGTGAAAATATTAAAAAGCCTTTATTATAGTGGCTAACAGTCAGTGTTTGCACTATTGCTTTCAGCTTATAAAAGGTTGTCAATAACATCTTTTCAAATCAATTTGAAATCTCTGGACTTCTGGAGACTTGAGTTGCACTGGACAAGCTGTATGGAGCCATTTTATGTTGGTACAACACAAACCTAACGATGGCTGTTCTTGTACTCAAAGACGTTGAAGTCTTTTCTGAAACGGAGGATGCAGCTAAAATTAACACAGCTCACCGGGAAGCTGTATACTTCCTCCAGGTGCTGCTAACTTCTTTCTCTGACTGACCCGAACATAATGTACAGCTACACTGAGATGTCCTGTGTGACAATGGATATACTGCCGTTGACTTGATCTGGAAGTATCTGGATTGTCAGTATCAGTTGTTCATGGGACATGGGAGAAGTTGTATTGGCCTCAACTAAAATAAAATAGCTGGAATCAATTCCAAGCATTTTCTGTCCTCCAAACCAAAGATGAGCTTCGCTTGCTGCTCTATTTCAAAGAACCTGCGTTTGTATACTGCACACGTTTTCATGTCGAACAAAAGGTATAAATATTTTAAACCAGTGTTTTGAGAAAGGCTACGTTTGACACAAGAATCTTTCCTCCAACAGAAAGTCACTAAAGGAGCAAGACACAAGATCGTTATCAGCATTCTGAAGCTCAAAGAGAGGCAGAACCTGCTTCGCAGCCTGGAGAAGGTCAGTGTGTCCCACAGTTCCTTCTCTTCCTCTTCATCAGCATGCAAAAAAACATTCTCTTAAAGCTTCTACATGAAAATATTTGAATCTGGAAGTGTTGTAGATTTCTATTGTTTTGCTTTTGAATTTTTGTTATTTGTGATTGAGCTAGTGGACGCGACAGGAAGCCGCCTCACTTTTCCTGTATGTTTGTGAGAGCGAGCGAGAAGGCCGGCCATTCCCCGTCGGTGTTATGTATCTGAGACGGCAGCTAAGGGAACACCTAATCCAGGAAGGAGAGTTTTGGGCTCTGAATTTAAACCCCACTCGCCTCCCCCACCCCTCACTCCCTCCTTTCAGCCTTTAAAGCAAGACAATGGCGCTCAAGGGCACACCGCAGGAGGGACTTCTTGAGCCAGCTAAATTCAGACTTAACCTTTTCACCAACACTTCATTTTAAAATTTGTTCCCGCTGCATTGGTGAGGCTGGGGGAACAAGACACCTGTTGCTCGGTATTTTGGGTTTACACAGACTCACGTACAGCGCTGCTCACTGTGAGGGGTGGTACTGTAAGAAAACTGCTTGTATGTATTTTTGGTATTACTTTATTCTCTGCTCTGTCACGTGGCAGTGTGGTCAGTGGTCGCTCCCCCTCTCTGTCTGTTAGCATGTAGGTCAAAAGTAGCTTTTTCCTGTATGCTCATGTTAAATTGTTTGTCAGCTTCAGTTCTTATTGTCGACATCTTTATTGTAAATCTCACACCAGATGTGTCACATCAATATGTTTTGTCAGTTAAAACCTTCATTCTTTTCACTCTCTCTGACCTGCTCCTCCCTTTCTCTCCATACCTTCCCTCCTGTCATTTACCACCACCAGGATGTGTTGGAGGGCAGTAATCTGCGCGCCCCGCTGCAGGAGCTCCACCAGATGATCATGACACCCATCAAGGTTTTCAGCGGCGGCGAGGAGGCCTCCCTGCAGCGCCCCCTGCTGAGCCCTGAGGGCAAGAGCATCGCGCCTGGCTCCCACCTGAGTGGGAGTGGCGGAGGGGAGGCCGAGTCGGGCACAAGCGTCATCGCCGAGGGGGATCTACCCGGCCAGTTCACTCGCGTCATGGGCAAAGGTGAGCTGCATGCACCGGCACTAAGAGACGTTTTTGTTTTGTTTTAATGTCTTATTTTTTTCATCTCTGCCTCCTCCTCAGTTTGTACCCAGCTGCTGGTGTCGAGGTCAGACGAGGACAACATCAGCTCCTACCTACAACTCATCGACAAGTGCCTTATCCATGAGGTACCCACGCGCTAATGGAATAAACAATACATACTAGGAACAGACACTACAGGATGTTTAGGACTGATATCAGTCAGTGAGAATTTTAATTTTTAATAGCCAACATGTCTGCCATTGTGAGGTTGAATTGCCCTTTTTAAATTTTTTTCCAGAATTGTATTTTAATACACGCTTACACTTAAATATGTGCACTTAAAATTGGTCAAATTAAAATAGAAAATCATGGAAGAGCTTAAAGGGCATATTCAGTAAATTATTCATAATGCCCCACAAATTTACAGCTCATTTCATCATTATTCATGCAGACTTTTTTTAATATTGTGATTTAATATTAGCTCATGATATTCGGTAAACTAAATGTACCCCATACATTCAGTATATATGTGCATGCAGGAATGGAGCTGCCCCTGTTATCTATATGCAAATACCATTTTTTTCAGCCCTAATCATTAACATTTACTGCAGGAACCTTCACAAAATTCAAATGTTTATACAATTCATCAACTTCCCCTTCCCCCTCCCCGTCAGTCCTTCACTGAGACGCAGAAGAAGAGGCTGTTGTCATGGAAACAACAGGTCCAGAGGCTGTTCCGGTCTATTCCAAGGAAAGCCCTCCTGGACATAGCAGGGTATCGACCGCAGAGGAGGTAAACACGGAAACACGCAGACAGACAGTAGCTCTCGTCTCATTTTAATAAAACAACCAGAAAAAATCCAGGTTGCTAAAATAAAAGTGATATTATGAGTGGTACTTATCAGAAACAATTAGAATGTGTGCAGCTTTGTTTTACTTGAGCAGGTTAGCAAATATAACAAACACTTTTCATGAAGTTCACTGATTCCCCGCATTATCCTGATCATTATCAATGTAGACAAACAGTGAAGGATTTATTGATTGATTTTTTCCTTCTTGGCCTTACTGTTAGCTCATTATTTGTAATGAACCAGTGCTTGGCTTTAACTCACTTCTTACCTGACCTGCTGCAGCCGTTTCGGCCAGTCCAACTCTCTCCCCACCACTGGCTGTGTTGGGGGCAGCTTGTCGGCCAGGAGGAGCCTTCGCCAGTTCCAGATGCCCTCCAGGAGCTTGCCAGGTGCCAGGCTGGGCCTGCTGGGCAGCGGGGGGCTCCTGGGACCCACACCTCGCAGCTCCAGCAGCACACCCACAGGCCCCAAGCAGGGGAGGCAGGTGAGTTAAACGAGCAAGGAGAGATGAGAGTAAACCAGCAGGGAAAATAGATATAAATAGACAAGGATCATTGAAAGTGCCTGACTTTATATATTTTATGCATATTTTACTTAACAATAGTAAACATTAGTAAATAGGCTATGTTTCACTGTCTGCTTGTGTGTCTTCCACAGTTGTTTCACTGCCTGCCTAAAGAAAGTGATTATAAATATTCTCGGTGTTCCACACTTTCCCAATCTTTTGTTGCCCCTGACCCAACTGGTTTCAAATGTGTTGCTGGCATCAAATTCAGAATAAGAATATATATATATATAAAAATCAATGAAGTCGGACATTATATATATTGTCTCTCTACTGTTTTCACTTGAGTGTATGTTACAAAGGATTAGCTAATTATCACATTCTGTTGAGTTACATAGCATCCCAACTTTTTATTATGTGTGAAGCTACAGTATATTAGCTTTTTCTGAAACTGTTTTAGGGTGACAACTCCCAATCGTCTTCATTATTATGGATTATTTGTTTAGATTATAAAATGAAGCAAGAGCCCATCACAGTTGTTACATCTTTATATCGTAAAAGAAAAAAACAGAACTCTTTATATTTGAGAAGCTACAACCAGCAAATGTTTGGCATTCGTGCGATTAATCGATTAATCATGCGGGGGATTTTCAACAGACTTGGTTTACATGATCATTTTTATATGCAGTGTGTCATTACTTAAGCTAGCGTCAGTTGAGGTAGTTAGATGACGGAGTGTATGTCGTGACTGGGATGCTGACTGGCAGTGGTGTTCGTGACTCCACAGAGGAACATTGTGAAATGTGTAATAATACATTCCAGGATGTTTATAATAACCTGGGTAGCAGAATTCCAGCTTCAGCACGTATTCTGCCTGAAATAGACTTTTTATTCCATGACAAAAAAATGCGGGGTGAGGAAGAGGAGCAGTGGTGCTGTTCGGGCCATGAAGTGATGTGGATGGAACTCTTAGCCAGGTCACCCCACATACCAGAGGCCCTGCGTCAGTGCTGAACACTGAAACGGGAGGAGCTGTGGAGCTGTTTCAGGCCCATCCTGGCACACTTTGGTCTGGGCTGACCCAGTTCATCTGGAACCTCTCTCTCTCACTCTCTCTCTCTCTGTCTCTCTCTCTCACAATGGGAGGAAATACCTCAGTTCCTCCTCCTCACGCTGGACCTTCTAGTGTGGGGAGGGAGGGAAGAAGGAGGGTGGGAGGGAAATATGTGAGTCATACTTTGGGAGAGGTAGCTGTGGTGTTGGAGGAGGAGGGGCAATAAGAGGGAGAGAGGGAGAGTTTGTATGAAGGAGTGAGAGAGCCAGTCAGAGGCAGTGAGAACAGTACACAGGCATTTCCTGTTTTTCCGTGGCCCGTGGCACTGGACGGCCGCGTGGTGGGGGGGCAGAGGGAGAGAGGTGCGGGGCGGGGCCATGTT
>JBBPCS010000130.1:8322538-8345903 GCA_037974645.1 Hollardia meadi
CCATGTTGGGGGGTATAATAGGCAGATTACAGTGAAGAATTCATGTGGGGAGCGTCTGAGACTGTCATTAGGTGTGGGTCAGACATCCAGACAGGAGCGTGGGGGGTGAAAACGTTGAAGAAGCTGTGGCCTTGATCTTACTCCCGACTTCTTTCAAGCATTTCATATTTGACTGTTTGATCTGTGAAAGTTGTAACAATGTGGGAAATGAGTTTAAAGTAAGACGAGGATGAATGAGCTCGAAATTTGTGCCTTTAATTAGTGACGGCTTTACCTTTTAATCCTCACCAGGTCATCCATCCACTGGTCAGTAAAAGGTCCGACGTTAGGACATCCGGGTGGAGTAGTGTTGTCTGCTTCTACTAGATAAAGAATATAAATACAAAACTATGTTGTGTTTAACTTTGTACCACAGGGAACATTCAACATACGCAATGCACCCCAGAAGATCATCATCATTTCATTGTGATTGATTTAGTAAATTATTTATAGATGATTTCTGTTTTCCGATAAAAATTAAAAAGGAATTCTAAAAGTTCAAGTTTAGAAGCGTCAAAAATGGAAACTAGAAGGCAAACCAGACACTCCAAAGTATAAGAGATAGAAGAAATATTAAAAAGCCTCTATTATAAGTAGCTAAATCATTAAAAAGCCAACATGTTTCAACCACTAGGTCTTTATCAGGGCTATAAAAAAAAACATGACCCAGATAATATCAAGACGGGTGAAACAAATAGAAAATAATTAAACAATGAGAACAAACAAGATGAGAGTCCACAGCAACATCCACATGCAAACATGGAGAGAATATACAACCATATATTTACTACAGTAGGCAGCGAGGGAAACTTATCCAGAAATATTCTATATCCTCATCAAGACCAGGATACTTAAACTCATCCAGCTTTTTTGAAGTTTCCTCTTCCCCTTGTTTTCCAAAAATAGAAATAGAAATAGAATTTGATGACACCATCAGATAACTTGATAACATTTATCTAAGTACAATGTTTATGTTAAATTACTTGTCTGTCTCTGAACAAGAAAGCCCAAAAACTATTGAACAGATGTCCATTAAATTTGTTGGACGGATGGAGCTGCAGCAGGAGATGAGATGTGGTGTTTGCATGTTCAATAAGTTAATTTATTGTCAAAATTCTCCCTCAGGGTCTGTGGTTTGCCAACCCCGGAGGAAGCAACAGCATGCCGAGCCGGACCCACAGCTCCGTGCAGAGGACCCGGTCCCTGCCGGTTCACACCACGCCACAAACCATGGTCATGTTCCAACAGGCCGGTAAGAAACGCTGGGATTACTGGAAACGCTGGGGTCACAGATGTTTTTGGTCATGTTGATTTATATTTTATTTTATATTCTTCTATGTGTATCTTTTACTCACTATTAAAAAGTCGTAAGTTATAACGTATCTTATTGTTGTCAGTTAAATGCTTTTCATCAGGTTCTTTTTCTTGCTGTTTTTGCACATTGACTTTAGCTTTAAACAGCCCATGTTTGTCTTCCCTGACTGTCTGTTTAACATCGTTTGTGTCCAGTTGTTGAATTTATTTGTACTTGATCATTAGCGTGGTTTGGGCCTAAAATTCTTAAGTAAATATTATAAGTAAGTATTACTAAAATTACAATGATGCCATATTTACAAAGCGTACTGATAATTTAGTCCTCGTCTCTGTTCTATTTGGATGAAAGTGTCAACCAAAGAACAAGTGTTTCTGATGGAACTTTAGGTGTTATATATATATATAATTGGCATATAATTGGTTCACTTTTTCTTTCCTCCTTATTAGCAAGATGAAACACCTGTGAAGTGCAAGAACGGTGTGTTGTTTCTCCCAGAACACACACAAATAATTAACCAGTGCTCGGCTCTTACAGTAACAAGACAATGTTTTGTAATCTTGAAATGTATTTCTGATTGGAGCTGTGATGTTGTCAACCCTGAAACCCCCCCCCCACCCAGCCTGGACTCACCATGAAAGCCCCCCCGCCTTCACAGTGTCCACACATACCCGGGTCAGTGCCAGGCAGAGTGACCTTTCGTAGCCTCTGCTGCCTGGACTTTGTCCCACAGGAACCATGGACAGTAATAGGACAAGCTGGGACTTCCTCTGCTCTGTCACACAGACACACACACACACACACACCAGAAAAGTCCTTTTTTTAGTATGAAAACAGATTTTAAAAAAGCAGGCTGTAAGTTGGAGGGAGAGGTGGAGAGTGTATGTGAGAGGAAGAGACGGAGGCAGGGAGGGAGGAAAGAGTCCGAGGAGTCTCACAATGAGGCTCTTTGTGCAGCGAGGACACGGCTCCCTGGCCCACTTTCCCTTCCCTTCCCTTCCCTCTCTTTTGAATCTCTTTTTTTAACTTTCCCATCTCTCCTCCTCCCTCTTTCTTTCCCATCCCTCCATCTCTCCCTCTTTGACAACTCTGCACAGTCATGCACACATAGCAATCACCCTCAAGGGTGAGTATTTCTGGGTCTCGGCCATAGAAGCTGATTTAAAGGGCTCGATCTCCCCCCTCCACCACCACCCTACCCTCCTCTGTATGTGTGTGTGTGTGTGTGCGCTCTGTCTTTATCTCTGCCAACAAATGGAATAAAGAGAATTATTAAGTGAGACCCTGCAGAGAGCGAGGGACGAAGGAACAAGTGTGTGTCTATGTGTACAGTGTTTGTGTCGTTGTAAGTCTGTGTGTACAGGGGGGTGGAGGGGGTGTGTTGGAGGGATTTGGACCCTATAAATAGCCCAGTGTGGACTACTGGGCCTAACTCAGCTTTTCTCTCTGGCCACAAGAGATTTTCACTGTCCGGCCTGTGTTCAAGACTCAGCTGAGGACTAAATGGCTTGAAGGGGTTGCTAGGCTCTACGGTGGCCCAAATAAACTCCCCCACCTCACACATAACCCCCTTCAACCTCAACTTAGCCCTCCACAAAACGGTCTCCACCTTGGCCAAGACGGCCATCAGCAACTTTCACCTGAGGGTTCAAAAAAGAAATGAGAGAGCATCCATTAATAACTTATAATTTAATGTAATTATAATCTTAATGATGTTACTGGTCGGAAACTGTGGAACTGGGATGTGCAGTCGGTCTGATAATCAAGTCATTCTGCAGCTAGGGATTATTTTCACTATCTATTCATCTGGCAGTCACATTCCCAGTTCATCGATTAATCGTTTAGTCTCCTGGCCCACCTGTTTAGGTCCCCAATACAGTCTCAACCCTACACACACACACACACACACACACACACACACACACCCCTGCAGCAGTGCACTCATTGTTTTGATGTAGCACGCGTCTCAGCACTGGAGTTAACAGTGTGGTATAATCTGATTATTGAGGCTACACTCTGGTGGAGTGGACGACATTGGCCCAGTGGACTGATCTGATTTCTTTTGTGCTTTGCCAACTAGTCGGGTGCTGATTTATTAAGAAAAGGGGGAAAAAAGGTTGAAGGATTATCACGATTCTGTTTCATTACTATCAAAGGCGTCTGATTAAGAGCGTGTGAAGTCATGGAAAATCATCATTGAGAGGATCAACTGCAGAAAATAATCTGTAATTTGATTGCTGAACCTGCTGTGATTTTATCGATTGTGATTTTATTCATATTATCTTTAATATAAATCTAATTTAATCACTGACACTGATTTGTGTTTGTTTCTGTGCAGATCTTCAGTTATCGGTGACGGAGCCAGACATCAACAATCGCCTTGAGTCGCTGTGTCTGAGTATGACGGAGCACGCTTTGGGAGGTAACACGCAGTATTTAATTGATCCTGACTGTTAAAACATAATATAGTTGTTATACAGAGATTAATGTGGTTCAGTAACATGTAAGGCTCCCTCTCAGTTAGTCTGTCTCTTTGTTACATGCTGGTTATAAGCCTCATCCTGTCTTTGATCATATTCAGGATGTGATGTTTGAAGTGGATCATAATGTGCTTATTCATGTCCCTCTATACATGATTATCATATTGTCCAGGTTTCTCATAACTGGCAGTGATGTCAGACGATAAGTCCAAGACACAGCGCTGCAGAGAAAGGTCTCTAAATTATCTCGGCTGTTGAGAATTCTGTTTTGTGTATTTGACAAAAATGATAAAGGAGGTCAGTGGTTCCCAAACTATTAGTGGGGTTTTTTTCAATCCAGCTTCATGTGGAATATTTGATGTATTTGAAAAAACAATATTAATTCTCTATTCTCCATCACTTAGAAAAAGAAATGAGAAACAAAACAGTGAATGAAAAGTTCTTTTGTTCTGTCCAAATGTTCCTAACGACTAATTTCCCTGATGTTTAAACAAATTTAAATTCAGACGAGTCAATTAGTTAAAAGTAAGAAAATACTCAGAAAGGTCTTCTTCTTTTTTTTAAACAACTAATCATATTCTTCAATAACCAAATCATATTTTAAATTGCATTGCACATTCTCCAGCAACACATTACGCTGACTTAACTCCCTAAATAAAAGTCAGCAAATAACATTTATTGAAAACAATGTGACAGAAAATCTATAGGAAACGTGTCTGATTATTATTGATTATTAATTCACGTTAACATTGGTAACAAATGTTAAATAAAGCAACATTTGACTGGAAAGACGTGACATTTCAGCACAAAATATGTCAATATGTGATTTAAATGTGTGAATTAATAAAATAACGGTGCCGACTAGCGAGGGTAGCAACGTTTAATCGACTAGTCAGCTAATCGTTCACATCCCGAGTCCAAAGTAAATCTATGCGACACTTATTATATTTTAGTTGTCAAGGACAAAAAACTGAATCAAATCAATGCACTGATTCTGTTTCTGATTCTCCTCTCTGAGTCAAGTATTCGTTATCTTTGCTGGCTAATAGATCATCAGGTTTTAGCACAGCATCACTCGAGTTGTTGTTGACAGCACTGCACAGGTAGCAGACAGCCACCAGAAACCTATATAGCGTTTATACATCATGTTTGTATCCAGTGTCTCAGGCTTGTCTGGGTTTCTGTAACATGGGGAAACATTGACATATATGTAGATAAACATGTACGCAGGACACTCACGCTTCAGTCCTAAAGCTTCTGTAGATGCTGCAGTTAAAAGTCATATCAGTTTCTGAGTCATGTTCAGGCTCACCCCTGTAGTTGATCTTGATCTGAAGGCTGACTGGCCCACTCCAACTCTCAGTCAATCATCCTGTTGTGTGAAGTCTTAAAGTCTGGGGACCCATCAGTAACTCCAGACTTATTGGAGCCCAACGAGGGGTTTGTTGGTCTAGTCTGGCCAAGCTGGTCCAAAACCTGCCAAGTTTGAAGTCCGACGGCGATTCTGTCAACAGCCGAGACGAGTTCAGCTCAAGAGGAAAGTGAAGTGAAAAGACGGGGAAAAGTTGGTTTAGGCAAAAACTCTCACTCACAAATAATCATCATCAGACAGGACTATTTAAATTCAGTCATACGTTGAGTTAAAGAAATCTGAAAGTTCTTCATCCACATGTGATATGAAACTGTAAGTTGAAGCGGAGACTGTAAAGATCTAAACAGCTTGTTAGTGACACCATCACATGTTTATGATGACACAATCCATCCACACTAAGAAGACATCTTAATCCACTAAAGTGGACATGGCCCGAGTCAATCAGTCGGTGATTTAAGCAGAATTTTCCCATGTACAGTGAATTTCTGTCGCTGCCAACTCCCCTCATATCAGAAGTTGACTGAGGTGAAGACAGTGGGTCTCAGCGCTCGGCACAGAACACTGGACAAGTGCTGCTTTGTGTGTGTGTTAGGTGGAGAGCAGAATGAAAGGAGTGTGTTTAATGGAAGAACGTCAGATTTTTCTATTCTGTCGCACCCAAACATCCAGCTGACTGGTGAGCTTCAGAAACATAACTTTGTTACTTGACTCCCAACCAGCCACAGGAAATGACCTCAAACACAATGTTTCACGGGTATCAGAAAGGATGTTGATGTTGAGTTGGCAGTCGGTTTTTTTTGGAAAGCCTCGTATAACAAAATAAACTCGGAGCAAAGTGTCTCCGGATTGATGCTCATGTTCAGCTGAGAGCGCAGACAATTTCATAGTGATGAGGACTGGAAGAGGGCTCCGCAATATACCGTTTCATCATCAACAAAGAAACACAACGTCAGGTAAAGGCAAATTAAATCAAACACGTCGTGCTACAATTTTTTTGCTGCTTGATCCAAAAGGAAAACTCGAAGTTCTTATTTTAAAGCCTTCCTTCACGTAGATTAAACGTATATTTTAACAAAGTTACAAATAAATAACACCACTGCGACACGCAAGTCACATTTGTAAAGTTTCTCTACCCACTTATCCACGCCAGCTTCAGGGTCACATACGTAAAATCGGAAGTTTAAAAGTACCCAAAATCATGAAAAATATCATTTTATCTGTAAATGAAAAAATTCTTTTATCATATTGCGGAAAAAAAGATCTCGCAATGTGAGTTTTTTCCACCTTCATGCAGCACTCGACTGGAATAAGATTTGATTTGTTTTCCCCCAAATTCCTGCGTCAGTACTTGTTATCAGCAGATATCTTGAGCTGATGGATCAGACTCTGTACCGAGAGAGAAGGTCAGATTGGTTATTGGTAGATTGATATTCATTGATGACTCATTGTGAAGGTGTGAGGATAACACATTCAGCTGCTCTAAAAATCTACTCTAACAGCTTCATCCGCTCTGTTTACACTCGTGTCACACAGTATATTCTGTACTTTGGCTTCATGTTTGTGGAATCAAAATGTCCACCAGCGCGTAGCTTGATAACATTTCCCTCTTCGGCCACACCAGAGGCAACAGCTGTCAGACTTGTTTTGCTCTGAAAGGCTCTATCAGTATTTTGACAGATGTGTTGTTCTCTCGCCATGACAGTGTGGACCCTGGCCCCTCACTGTTCACCAAGTCAGACGAGCTTCAGGCCTTCTTTACTAACAGTTCATGCTCAGGATTAATTCTCTACATCCTGAAGAGGGTGACAAACATGGTTAGGAAGAACGCAGTCATTACAATGAAAGCCAGGAACAAGATGATGGCATCATAAAGGGACTAAAGATTGATATACAGGAGAATTGCATTTAATAATGTCGGAAGTAAAATGAATTTTTAAAATTTTTGCACATTTGTCAGATCTGTTCCAAAGGCAGAGAGCAGCAGAAAAGTTCAGTTCAGCTGTCGGCCAGCAGAGGGTCATCTGAGCTTATTACTATTCAGGTTCACAGGAAGGCTGGAGCCTGTCCCAGCATGCACTGGGAGAAAGAAACAGGGAGGGTTGGTGTTAGTGTTGTTAGTTTGCTGTTAGTTTGATCTTGATTCTACGTCCACACTGTGATACGACTGCCCCTGTCTGATGTCTTTTCTTCTCTCTGCTGTTCCTCTTTAGACGGCGCTGATCGCACATCAACAATATGAAACGAGGACCTGAGTGAGAGCAGCAGGACAGCAGGTTCACGACGCTCTCTCCTGAAAAGTCACCTCGAGGTCATCAGCCCTCCTGTCCCCTCTCCCTGTAGCCAACGGTAGAGCTCAACCAAAGGATCGGGCAGGAGCCAAGAAACACAAGAGAAGAACACAAGCTATCACACTGGCACCGTCCACCGGGTCGGGAAAAACACACTTCCTGCTCCGCCAGCATGCTCACAGTCACCTGCGTCTGGGTGAGGAGAGAGAAAAGCATCGAACAGGGCCTGGACAGTGTGTGAACAGCAACTCCCCTCCCCCCGCCCCTCCACCTGGGGAGGCCAGAAGCAGCACTGCAGCCCCAGCAGAAGGGAGACGCTGGCCTGTGGATCAGGGCCCAGTGAGGCTGAGGCCCTTTCCCTCTCCGACACCCGTCTGGTCTCCGCACAGCGACCACAGCTCGTGGCACCTTTCAAATCCATAACAGTACCTCAGACCCAAAAACAAGACCGGCAGAGCCAGAAGGACACAGAAGGAAGTTTGGGATTTCCTTGACTGTTTTCAGTGAGGACCGAGTGTCCTCGTAGAGCTCGGGAAGGCCTCTTGTTCAGTATTGGGTGGCAAAAAAAAAAATCATTTATTTGTGTTTTATGTATTTATTGTTTACATAATGATGCTACTTTCAAAGGGTACAGAAACATGTATGAATTTCAGGTATGAATCGTGTAATATTCTGAAAAGCCTTGGCTGTCTACCAGCTTTACGTCCCACGAGTAGCCATCACGCTAGTTTACAACCAACGTGCTTATTCTTTATTTTAGCAGCCGGCGACAAAGATTGGTTGGCTGGAACATTTACCAAGAGAGAGCGAGAGAGCAGAGTGAGAGAGGAGGAGGAGGTAGAGCAGACGTGTGAGGAGGGGGAGGAAGGCGATGAGGAGAAAGACACAGGAAGTAGTAGAAGAAGGAGTCGAGCTGAAGTGATGCCGGAGAGGGAGGCGGATGTTTAGAGGAGAGTGACATCAGAGGCGGGACCTTTGATCGGCTGATGATGACAGAGGAAGATGATGTCATGTCTAATCGTATTGTGAGTGAGTGAAGCAGGAAGTGAATTTGGCACCGGTCAGTTCCATATTGTTCATCCATAGCATGTACTGTATGAACTCTTTGTATTGAGAGCCTTTGCAGGCACGATGCATTGAAAATGTAGGTTTTTGTACACAAAAATGGGAGTTTAACGCGGCCGTATCGTCGTTGGGATGTGTCTAAATGTTCAGATACTGGGTTTAGTTTATCTAAAGCAGGGTGATGTGCTAAAGCTGCATGTTACAACTAAATATCTTCCTTGGAGGAAAGGAAGGAAAAATTGTTGATTGGTTTTCCAATGAGAGAATTACAACATTGGAGAAATCACACGCTGTCAATCCATGAAGGGTTGTTTTCCCAGAGATTGTCTCATTAGTGCTTATCTCCACCTGCTGGCCAAACGCAGTCATGGCAGGACAGATGGACGCACGCTGCAGATCATTGAAAAGTCATTTATTCCCTGGTGTAACATCTGTGTGTTCTGTCAGTGCAGGACTTCATGGAGTTTATTTCCTTTCGGTTCTGAATCTCATGGTTATTCTGTGTCTTAATATTTATCCTCCTTTATAAGAACAGGTTTATATTGAAATAAGCTGGTTGGGAAACTTACATTCAGCAGAGCACGTGTGCTGACCCTGAACGGTAATCATTGAGGGTTATTGATTATTAGTGTTTTGTTTCTTCAGTAGTTTGTTGCAATTCTATAGTACTTCCTTTGTATCCTGCACTTGATATGATAATGTGATACACTAAAACGTTTGGCGCTTTGGAGTCGTCTCAGACGGAGCGGATCGAAGAAATCGACACTCGTTCTCGACTGTAGAGCTACAGAAGGAAGTCGGGTGGTGACAAAAAGCTTTCAGTGACTTTGAACGTTTGTCTGATGGTGGATGTTGGAGTTGAAAATACTCCACTACTGACTGAATCATCCCAGTGTTTACGCATGTTTTATCCCATTTAAATACACATTACGTCACTACCAACTAGCAATGGATCTTTTAATGTTTTCCACTCGTTTTATCATGGTGTTAAAATGAACTCTCATAGTCTGATGCTCCCAGAGAAAGATCACAGTAAACATCCTGTTTGATGCAGTGAAGACTTTAAAAGAACTTTATGAACCACATAACAATAATGTGGACAAAGAAAACCTCCAGCATGATGTTTACTGTGATCAATCACCGTCTTCTGCAAGCTTCAGGTCTGTGCACTTTCATACCATAAAGGAAACCAGTGGCTACTTGCGTGACCGATGCTGGATTTTTTGGAGCAGACACCGTCAAAGTTTTAATTTCGGCCAACAAATACTCCGATACCGATTTGTCTGTGATCGGCCGACCGATATCAGGCTCTAGTAGAAATCTAAAACACTACAGTGCACTTTAAAACCAGCCAGCAGTGATGCATTCAGTGTCTGACCTGTATTAAGGGACTAAAACATGCATAAATTCTGTAGTCTGCCTCTGACTGGCCAGTCTCGGTTGAATGTGACTTCTGCCGTTTGGATCTGCACACACACACACACACTGCAGAGAAAGTGTGTGTGTGTGTGCGTCGCTGCACACTCTTGGGATTTTAGCCTCAGTGTTTCCGAGTGTGTGTGTGTGTGTGTGTGTTTTCTGCTCCTATACTTTGAGCCAATCAGACGCCATCAGTACATTTTGTGAGCGAAGATTTCAAGACTCCACCAAAGCATGAATGTGACATGAACCCAGAAACTGATGCTCCACTCTGACAGAATCAGACTGTTTCCGTGTCACGGCCATATGAATCAGTACTTAAACTAGATACAATTATTTATTCTTTGTTTTTTGTTCAGAATTCTTGCAGAGGTGATACTTTTACTCATTTAGGTGTATTATTATTTAAAGTACCATATGTATTAACATGTTATGGCTGGTGACCATACGTACATCTCAAATATTAACATAGTTATTGTTGACTTTTTTTCTTTCTTTTTTTGTTGTTGCTGTTTTTGAACTATAATCTTGTTTGTATCTATCGGAGTCATGTTGAGATTTTTCATGTGAAGCTTCGCAGTCGGAGCCGGTCCATCACAGATACATCCATTCATGTTCGGTTACAAAAATTCACGTCAGACGAGCTGTCGGGGAAACAAATCGGCGGTGTGCCGTCGTTGTTGTAGCCTTTGGCAGGCCAGGAAGTAGTCTGGTCCATTCTGATCTGGAGTCTGAACTTGGTGCTTGGGAGATGTTTATTCTGTAGGTTTCTAGGTGTGATACTTTAAAGGTTAAGGCTGTTATTCTAGATTTTTCTTATTGTCAACAAATCCCATGAAAAGACCTAAATAACAATGTGCTCATCTAAAAAATATCTAGTTTCATATGTTTAAAAAAAAAGGCTCAGCAATTTCCTATTTAGCAAACATTCCTCCAACAGGAGGAAAGAGTTGTTTTCCGCAGCGGATTAATTCATTCAATTTGGTGCTCCACTGATTTCATAAAGAAGTTTGATTTGTAGTTTGTAAGATAATTAGAGTAAAATAAATGATAAAGCAGGGGACGTTTTCGGGCGTGGCTGCCTTGTGACAAGTCGTTACCACAGTAGATGTTTGTCAAAGTCGAGGAAGGATCCTCAAACGGCTGGGTCCATCGAATGCCGCCGAAGGACTATTACAATGTCCAAGATCCTCCGGAATCTACAAAGGACAGAGTCCTTCACGCAGAGAATTTTCAAGGATGCCAGTGTGTATCCTCGCCGCGCCTGAAGTACCCACAATCCTATGCACATGAGGATTGTCAATAATGGAACAAGCTAGCAAGTGTGCATCATGTTTTCTCGGAATGCTTGGAAGGCGTCCTGCTTAGCTTCTGTAGGACCTGACTTCTAAGGACCCGTCCTACCAAGGAAGGATCCTTAACTTTGAGAAGCACCCAGTGTGTCCTCGGGTTCTTTCTCAGATCCAATCAGGATGGAGGCGTAGCAGTGTGTACTCTCCTTAGCTCCGCCCTCTCTTGGCTTAAAAATACCAAGACGGCGACCACCGTAATGCCAAACTTGAGGCTTCAAGACGTCACGGTGTATTATCCAGTCGATGGTGTGTTCATGGTCATGTAGGAACAACCAGTGCAGCAGTGTGTTGCTCACTGATGTGGAGCTCAGAGGAAGAAGATCTTTCAGGCTGTGAAACACGGACGCGATTCACTGCTGGTTTTGGTCTTTTCCTTGGATTTGTATAAAGAAAAGTCAAGAATATCACTTAAGTTTTAAATGAGTTTCTCATCACTTGTTAGAAGAACCTGCAGTCAGTGATGTAATCAAAGGGATTATTGAAACTAGTATTTTTTTGCAGTATTTTTACTTCGCTGCCATGTCTGAGTTAGAAAGGCGTTGACACAAGGTTGAGATTTATTTCTCGCCTGTGTCAGATATTTTAGAGACATACTGACATTAGCATTAAATTAACCTGAGTTTATGTGATTTTTCTTGCTGACAGAGTTACATGTGTTGTATTTAAGCAGCAGCGCAGAGCTCCAGTTTCTGCTCCACCCTGGAGACGTGAAGTCAGAACACAGCTGTGACGGGACGTTGGAGGCTTTCAGCTCTGAGGTCTGGATCGTTACACATTTCTTCAAACCAAATGCTTTTATTTTTATTTTATTTTTTGTAAATGAGCTCTGTGGGTTTCCAGGAGTGCTTCTAACGCCGTGCACACTGCAGTATTAACAGATATTCCAAAAACATTTAATGTACTTTAAAATCAAGACATTTATTCTGTTTTGTATCTTTTATTTTTGTCAGATTCTGCAGTTTAGTCAGTTTATGTCATTATGGGATGCCAAGACTTTTATTTTGTTGTTGTTTTTTTGTAAATTCAGCATCCATTCTGTAACAAAGTGTTACCGCTTGACTGTGCTCCTTTTAAGTCATTTAGTTTTATTTTATCAAAGAGCCGATGTCCTGTATTGACTGCAGGCTTACGTATATATTTGACAAAAAGAATATTGTATGTTTAATAATAAAAAAACAAACAAAAAAGACAAAAAATTGAAGAAAATGCAGAAAAAGGAAAAGGAGAAAATTGAAAAAAAGTGTAATTTATATTTTAAAACTGCATGCACGAGGCTGGGAAAGTCGTATTTAGAATAACAAATGGCAGTGCCTTTTTTTGTACTCGAGACATTCACCCCAAATGTAAAAATGGTTTTATATAGAAAACGAGATGTTACAGGATGAAACTAGCGACCGCTGCGTCGGGTCGCGTTCACACTGCAGCTACAAGCGCCTTCGTTCAGATTCATTCCTGTATGAGTCCAATTAATAATCTGTTTTATAACTTTCCAAATAATTAATCTGATCCACATCTGACCAGTGATCATGTGACCAGATTACAGCACAGAACTGATGAGTGCGTCCAAACGTTCACTCATGTTGATGATCAGAGAGTCGATACAGGGCCGCAACCAACGATTATTTTCATTATCGTTTAAACTGCTGATTATTTTCTGGATTCATTGATTAACTTTGGCCTTTTTAAGGTCAGAAAATAGAGAAAAATGTCCATCACATCCCAACGTCAGGTGACGTCTTCACCCAACAAAAATAATCTCACTGCCGAGACGCTGTAACGATCAAACGTTTGTAATTTTTGCCTTAAAAATGACTCAAATGATTAATTATCAACAGTTTCACAGATACACTCCTCGATTTGAGCTGTCATTTTGACATCTTGGCAGCGAGATGCATCAATTCTCCAAATTCTGACGTCTCACAGATTTAATGTAACATTGCAGCGCCACCTGTAGTCTGATCACTGTAATGTGTATAAATGATGACCGCATGCTACAGTAGATCGATTAGCAGTGGATTAATTCGGTGTGAGCCAGAAACTGTCGTCAGTGATTCCTACTGACTGTAGTTAGAGTAGAAACTTACACTTCAGACAAATAATAAACCCAATCAGATGTATAGATTATAATCTGGGACAAAAGGAGCACTGGTATTGATCGATATCAGCTGATATCTCAAGTTTAGGATCAGAATCGGGAGAGAAAATCATCTCCCCAAGTTCAAACCGTGATAATTTGAATTAAACATCTTTACCAAAGTCATTTTTAAAACGAGCTTGAATGTGTTTTGACTGTTAAACCTTCACTCGGCGCAGCAGCTTCCTGTCTGCTCTCTGAGGTTAAACCGCAGACTTGAATCCGAATCGACGGCTGAGACGTGCGGTGTGAACGCGTCCCGCCGCGGTGAACTCGCTCTGTTGTGTCTGTACTCTGTAGGTACTTCTTAATGCTGATATGAAGTTATGAATTATTCTGGTCTGTACAAAAAAAAAAAAGTGTGAATGACTGTGTGACAGGGAGGGTGCGTGTGTGTGTGTGTGTGTGTGTGTGCGTGTGAAATGTTTTTCAATGTGTCTTGCTGTAATTTTGTCGCGACGTACCAGAATGCTGTGACTTGGCATGCCCCCGTTATACATTAAAAAAAAAACAAGTTGTAACTCCTCCATCGTGTCCGCGTGTGTGATTCAGGTCAACGTTTTTATTTTTTATTTACTAATAATTAGTAAATTACTAAATATTCCAAATCCATTTCCTCCTGCTGTATAAAATCAGCAGATTGACCCCCGTAAAGGGTCAACTTGCTGATCTTAAACATGAAATTCAGGTTACTTTTCTACTCGACTACTGTACTTAAGTATAGATTTGAGATAGTTGTACTTAACTTGAGTCATTTGTTTTCATACCAATTTTTACACTATATTCCACCCATCATCTGCCGCTTATCCGAGGTCGGGTCGCAGTGGCAGCAGGTCTTCCAGCTTCTCCTGGGGGGTCCTTGGTTCTGGGTCTACCGCGGGGTCTCTTCCCAGTTGGATGTGCCAGGAGGATCCTAATCAGGTGCCCGAACCACCTCTGCTGGCTCCTTTCGAGGGAGCACCAGCTCTACTCCGAGCTCCCTCCGGATGTCCGAGCTCCTCACCCTGTCTAAGGCTGAGCCGATCTCGTTCTTTTGGTCCGGTACATCACCCGCATTTACTGCTGATCTTGCACCAAACCGCCGGTCCATCTCAACGCTCTATTTTCCCTCACTGGTGAACAACACCCCGAGTAACTCTTTCACTTGGGTCAGCAACCTGGAGGGAGCGATCCAGCAGAGAACCAGTGGCGCCCCCAGGAATTTTTCAAAAGGGTGGCCAGGCAGGGCCACTGAAAATCCTGTGGTGGCACACCAAAACTGAAAGCTGATAACTGCGTTTCGGGAATTGCTGTATGTTCTATGTTATATTCTATGCTGCAGTAAAACCGCTTTGCTCCGGCTGTCCCATTGTTTTCCTATTGGGAGAGCAATCGTGCCCAACTAGGCTCAAAGTTCGAATTATTTCAACTTCGACTCCGCTGAAGATGTGCAACCAGATGTGTGTGTGGCGTAGCCAGAAGCAGGTAGAGAGTGATGAAGGTAAAAATAGATCTCTAAGTGTACAATGTTGAAAACGTACAGTACCACCATCTCACCAGAAAACGAGGGTTGTTGAGGTGGAATGATGTTCAGAGATAATTCAAGTTTGTTAATGTTAAGATTTGTAGTTGACAATGTTACACATTAGTTACACTTTAGTTACACATTAGTTACACTGACATACAACAAATGATTAAGATCAGTTTGTGGCACTTTTCTATTATAAACAAAAATAATTTAGTTAATTCTAATTAAATAATTAGGATTCAATTAAGGAAGTGTTGAGGATAGGCATGTACTATTTTATTACATACGACCACTGGGCGGCTCCAAAGTGACTTTAATGATGAAAATAACTTCTTGTTTAATTAAAAAAAACAATGGCTTTAGGAATGATCTGTATCCATGTTGTGTTTTGAGTTGGTCAAACAGCTTGTTTGTTGCCTCAAAGCTGCATTTAAAAAACTTTTTACAGGTTCAAACTGCAGTTAAGACATCTGTCTTCAGTGAAGTGAACACACGCACAGCCGTCGCTGTCACATACAGATTTATTTTCTTTGATTAAAAAGTATTTGAAATAAACACAGTACATAAAGTGACAATGATGGTGAAGGGGCCAAAGAACAGGCCGTCCTTCTCAACAAGGCCACAAAAAACAACAGCAGAGCCGTTCGTTGGTGCTCATCTTCCCTCCCACACACACACACACACACACTCTCCAGTCACCACATTACACAAGTTAAAACCTCCCAAAATCAGTCTGGGGACATTATGATGCAATGAAATGCAAAAATATGCTACACGAATAAACACAAAGTCACTAAACACACAGTTCATCTGCTGGGATGAAAACTGTCAACACACACCCACCCACACACTCACTCGACTCTCATGGAAATTTAAGTTTCAGGTTGTTTTTAGACGTCTGCAGCTCATCGTCCCGCCGGCTGCCGCGTCACGTCACTGTGAAAGTCATCTCTTTTTTTTTTTTGTTTAAATCGAGAGGCGAGTTGGCACATACAGGCAGATCCTTCCACCAGAACAGAATAATGATCAGAATAATAAGACGGTGAAAAAATAACAGTAAAAATGAGAATATTTGTACCAAATGTTCCATCATATTTAAATAGATGTTTTTGTTTTGATAACACAAACGATCTCGGCTAAACAAAAAGTCCTGATGAAAATGTTTTGTGGCTTTTGAGGTGTGACAAAGTGTTAAAGTGTCGTCCGTCACAAAAACACTGACACATGCAGGGCTGAAACAATGACTTTCATCATCTGTTCATTATTAAATCATTTTTCCAAATGATCAATTAGATGATCAGTCTGTAAAATGTCAGAAATAAGTGAAGAAAGACGCGTGAAGTCTTTGTTTCGTCCGACAGTCTGAAATATAAAGATTTTTAATATAAAAAAGAAAATCTTCACATTTCAGAGGCCGGAATAAAACGATTCCTTTTCTGTCGATCGACTAATCAATTAACCATCAGTTTCCAATCCCATCAGCAGCTGTAAAAATCTTGTTTAATGTTGGTTTGATGAATAATTCTTAGATATTCAACATTGCAAGTCACAGCACAGGAGAGCTGTGAAAGCTGGCGATGGAATGTAACTAAGTACATTTACTCAAGTACAATTTTGATGTAAGTATTTCCAACTTTTGCTACTTTGTAATTCCACTCCGCAACATTTAAGTACAAATATTGTACTTTTTACTCCATTACATTTACTGTATTTTATAACTTCTAGTTACATCAGTGTATCGCACTTTGACGACCACTCGTATACAGTTTATAAATGCATGTAAATATATGTATAGTTTACCTTTACTTGCACTTTTGGTACTTATGTTCATTTAATATTAATTTTAAGACTTTTACTCAAGTATGACTTTTGCATACTTTTTAGACCACTGTTGAAAACCATCATCTCCATTGTTATTGGATTATTTAGATTAACTTTCCCATGATTAAAATATGATTTTTACAGTTCAGTATTGGTGTATTTTGTCCACTGAGTGGTGAGAGACATTACATCTGACTCCACTCAGATTTGAGATCTGGGTTTAGCGCTAAAATGCTTTGTGAACCTTAACGACTTTTTAAAATTTATTTTGTGTTTAACCAATGTTTTGCAGATTTACAGTATTGTATTTTTTTTATTGGTGCCGTTGTTATAAATCACTGAGATCAACAATTAAGTATTACAGTAAATCTGATGAAATTTTATATTTTTCCAGCAAACTTTAAAAAAAATTTGGGTAACACACAAAATGCCACTGAGGTAACGCTTCAACTTATCTAATAATTAAAATTAGTCCCATGGAAAACACATTAAACACTCCATCACTGCCTTTGGTGAGGTAAAACACGTGCACACACACACACGCGCACACACTCACACACAGGTGGAGGTAATCTCAGGCAACAGGAGGAGGAAGAGGAGGAGCTTCATCCTCCTCAGCTCCTGATCAGCGTCAGAAACTCGTCGCGGGTTTTCGGATCTTCCCTGAAGACTCCCAACATGGTGCTGGTGACGGTTTTACTGTTCATCTTCTGAACGCCTCGCATCACCATACACATGTGACTGTGGAGGGGAGGAGAGGCCGGTCAGACGAAAGGAAAGGAAGTGAAATTTAAAGAATGAATGTGGAAGAGATTCAATTGAGAAATAAAAAGACGAGGGAAGAAGATGAACGGCAATGAAGAGGTGTAATGGAAAATAATAGGTAAATAAAAGGAAATGAAGTGTTGAAAGTCAAAGTAATGGAAGAGAGGTTAAAAAAATAAAAGAGTACAATGAAAGGTTAGTTAAAAAAGGAGGAGATGCAGCAGAAATGTGAATAATGGAATTAAGGTCAAAGAAATTAAATGAAAGTATAAAAAACAAAAAGAGGTGAATGAAGGAAAGCTGTAACAAAAGAGAAAGTAAATGAAGTGACAGAAATGCAAATAATGGAAAAGAGGTAACAGAAATGAAAGCAGAGAAGAATCAGATGTGACAGAAGAAGTGAAAGGAAATCAAGTGATAGGAATGAAACGGGTGTAAGAGGTAAAAGAAGTTAAAAAGTAAGAAGGTGAAGGAAAAAAAGATGTAAATATAAGGAAATTAAGTGATGGAGATTAAAGCAATGAAAACAAGGTTAACAAAAGAAACAAAGTGAAAAAAATGAGTAAAGTTTCACAGAGGAAGGTCAGAAAGTGCCTCACAAGAAGAAAGTTAGTGAAAATAACAGTAAAAAACAGTAAAAAGAAAAAACAAGGGTACAATGTAACAGAAAAATAGACGTAAATGAAATGAAACAGGTAGAAGAAATCTAAGTATTAAAAGGAGAGGGGGGTAAAAGGAAACGAAGAGTAAGTGAAGAAAAGGAGAAGATATAACGGAAAAGAGGAAATAAATCAAAGGAACCTCAGTGATTAATATAAAGAAAGGCTAAGGAAAGGTGGCAAGGAGGAGGTGGGAGGAAAGAGGAGCAGGAAACAGATGAAGTGGAAGTGAGGCGGAGGACAGAAGGTTTCAGTGGACATACGTACGTTGCCTCGATGACGACGCCGACCCCGGTGGGCTGCAGGGCCTCGGTGATCGCCACGGCGATTTGTTTGGTCAACCTCTCCTGAACTGGAGGACAAACATGAACCAGGTTAGACAGAACAAACAACGTCCGGGCCGAGAGAGAAAAACAAAAACACTGAACTCTGAACAGAAAACGTGGACTGAAACAAGACTGTTGACGTCTCTTTGGTACCTTGTAGTCGACGGCTGTAGATTTCAACAATCCTGAGGGCGAGAAGACAGAAGACGCGCCTTAGTAAGGTCCAAATATCAAAGTATCAATTTCAATACCACATTTTTAAAACAATACGTTATCTGCATTTAGTAGTGATGAAAGTACAGAAGCTATAAACAGATCTCCAATCAGCTTTTCAAACCAAGGCTGCACAGTTATTAACATTATTAAATGTGTTGGTGTGTGTTTAGTGAACAGCACTGTGTTGTAAATAACAAAAAATAAAATAATTATGATATTCTGTGTGCCAAGAACTGTTTTTTCTTTTTGTTGTTGTATTAAAAAAATAATTGTTTTTTTATACTCGTATTCTACTGAAGATTTCTGTTACCGGGACAACACAACTCCTCAGTGATGCATCCGGCACTAACTGGTCAAAAGAAGAGACAAAAACAACGTCCTGACTTTCTCTTCCAGGTTTTTTTTCTCAAAAAAAAGCTGCTTTAGGAAGTTGTGCAGCCTCTTAAAATATAAAATATACATTTTTCGAGTGATGAAGGAAGCGACGGGCAGCTGAGAGCTGAAGACGGGGTAGGGAAGATAGAGGCGTACTGATATTTACGCCATTAAATAAAACAATAATTAAAATAAATGGAAACAATACTCTAATGCAATAATCTTTGATCGGTTATCCCCAGAATTTTGGATTCACAGAATTTCGGTTTTGACATGGGAGGTCGAGTGCACAATATGCTACCAATCAAAGACGATGAATAATTGTGTGTTTTCTGCATATCAGCACCGTCCTGAAGAACAAGAAATAAGCTGAAGTCTAACCTCCCTGATCTCGACCATCTCTTTAAATGTCAGCTTATGTCACATCTCATAACCTGAGGTTATTTTAAAACGCATTAAACACAATCACAAAAAAAGACGACGGCAGTTTTAAAGTTATTTTCCTGGTTTGAAACAGAAGGAAAATGAACAGATCTGTAGAAACGACCCGGTCTTCACCTTCGACTCGCTGCTCTTCTCTCTGATCAAAACCACTTTGGACAAACTCGACCTCGTCCACCTCCAAGAAAATGTCACAAGACCAAACGGGCAGCACGAGGAGAGGCAGGACATGATGTGCATACATGAAGAAAGGCAAGAAGCTCCAGTTGGAAGGAATAAAAACAGCAAAAAGCTGCTTCAAAGAGGACAGTGTCGGAAAGGGAAGTTACAGGCGAGTTTTGTTCTCAAAAAACATCCAGCGTGTAAATAATGAAAACCACAGTCGTCTCCAAAAGAACATTACATTAAATTAATCATCCCTGCAGGACTCGTAACAATAATCTCGGCAAAGTGAAGATCATCCGAAAGGTCAACAAAGTCTGAAGATGCCCGGAGGACAAACTTCTTCTTCAGTAGGTGTTGTACAACGATAATGTGATCCCTCACTGGCTTCTCATTGACAAAAAAAAAAAGCCAGTTGTGCTCAATACAATGTAAAACCTCAAGATTCCATTACCAGGAAGTAAACCAGAGGCGTTTGCTATAACCTGAATATAAGTTTGTGTAAATGTTAACATTTTTATCACACGTTTCATTCAGAAAAGTGTTCGCCTTGTTAGCCAACATTACCCAACTTATTAACAATTAGTCTTTAAATAGTAACTTTATTTTCCCATGTTTTTGTGACATATGGAGTGACCAATTTTTGGAATTGCTCCAGTATTTAGCGAGTCCGCTGCAGCCGGCAGCCACGAAACCGACCGACCGCAATGTAATCCATCTGGGAAATTACGCACAGTTAAAGTACGTCAACTAAACGTAGCAACTGTTTTTGCCACCGACAGGTTCACATTGTTATTATAAGTATCTGACAAGATCAAGGAAAGCAGAAAGGATCCTACAGAAATAGACCTTTTTGTTCAAGAATAATAATCCTTTTTGTTTAACCAGAAACAGCCGCCATCACTCTCACCACAGCCACCAGACTCCATTTGCAAAAACAGTGATTTCATCATCGTAAAACACACTTCATTCATACTGCACAGACAAAATAAAATAAAATTCTCGACGCCCTTTTTGGTTTGGTCGAAATAAACCCTGAATTCACTGCGTTGGTTGAAACATTTAACAAATTAACGGTTTAATTTTTCTTTTTACAGTCAATTAGGTTCAGGAGCTGTGGGCATTTTATTTATGTGATTTCAGGTATTTTTCTTTACAAATCTGGGTGAAGTGAAAGAGATTACGAGTAGTTAGACGATCAAACAGGTTTATCCATTTTTCTGAAACAACTATTCGGAAATAAAACTGCAAAGTAAACGTATTCGAAATGTCTCTAATTACCCATCAGTGTGCAGGAGTTCAGTGGGTGATAACGCCAGCTGCGTTTTCTCTTCGAAATAAATCTGGCTAACCTTCGAATGATGGTGGAGGTTTTCATTAGCGCCACCCAGTGTGCAGCAGAGGCTACAACAGAAGCCTAAGAGCTTCTTTTTGTCTTAAAAATGTGAAAGGTTTAGCCGTTTCTCATCACGGTGAGAGTGTGTATGTCCAGCACGGGGTTAGTGAGGGGTGTTAGTGCGATAAGCCTGAAGGTATTGGGGTCAGCGGGATCAGATTCTACACTAGTACACAAACAAACACACAGAGGTTTTAATAATCAGCTTAAATACACACTGGCTCTCTCTCTCACACACACACACACACACACACACACACGCATCTAGAGTAAGTTGGCTAATTAAACACTGGGAAAACACACACACACACACACACTCACCTGGCCAGCTTGCTGAGACCCAGAACTCTCTTGTTGGGGAGGTAACCGATGTGAACCTGTAAAAAAAAAAAAAAAAGAAGATGATTCAAGCTCAGTTCAAACGTAAACCAGTGAGGCCAGACACGTTCTGCAGTGGTAACTTTCACCTGAGTCCTTTTTTCTTCGGGTGTTTTTGTAAATTAAAGTGATTTTGTAGCCTAAAAAGCATCATTTCAAGTGAACCTGTGGATGTTATGGGACAAATGTAGATCTAAAACAGGCAAATTAAAGTGAGCCACTCGAAATCTGTCCCCATCTCCCAGCAAAGATGCCCAGTGTGGACCAGCCTGGATGCTGTGGGTGGCAGGTCGGAGGAGACAACAGGTGCGTTTGTATCCACCTGTTTTTATGCACATTTTCAATTTGTGTGTTAAAAAAAACCCTGAGTGGAAACACTGAAAAAAACAAAAACACAAAATATCGCAAACAAGTTTTTACGCCACCTACTGTTAATCTCGTGAACCAACATCTCGTATTCACAGAACAATAATGATGGAAATGCACATAAAGTCACAAATTCTAATTCTACTTGTATGTTCAAGCTAATATTACCTTGTTTTGAAGGAATTTAATCTAAGTTAATAAGTGCAGTTATCACTATATCGACCACTGACATTAAACAAACATGGCCGCTGCGTCTCCACTTCCTCCCACTGTACTAAAATGAAGCTAAAATATCCCGGATAGGAGCAGGGGCGCCGTATGGGGGAGAAAAGTTAATAAAATATTAGAACATAATTTTTTTCAAAATTAAATAATTATTCTATCATCATTAATAGCGTATTTTATTTACAGTGTAATCATAAAACTTTTTATTTTCTTGTTCTTGGCCAAAAAACACCCTAAAACATCCAGAGAGCCTCTGCTGCCAACACCCCCCTCTATTTACATGAAATGGTTCGGTCCTGCCCCCAACTCGGGTGCAAACGGTGTTCGCTAGCAGTGAATAGCGAGTGAGGAGCAGGTGGAGCAGAATCACGTCTTATAGAAAAGACAAATCTGGACTTCCAGAAATGAAAAGATGGGAAGGAAAGAGCAGAGAGAGAGAGAAGAGAGGGCGACAGTATGTCACCCAATCCTTCAAAAAGAAAGGTGGGTTTAATCTGTGAGTGGTTAATTAATACATTTTGGCCATAGTGAAACAGACTAATTACTTAATATCTTTGTGTTTACATTTCACTGCTCTTTTAGATGACATTTAATCAATGCAGGCAAACTTTTAGCAAACTATTCATGTTAAATAAGTTGCGCCAGATGGAGCTTCAGCAGCCCCGTCTCCCCCCACCCTCCCCCATAATGAACCAGCCCTACTCCCAGCTGTAGAGGGTGAGCAGCATTGTGTTGAATGACGTCAGTTGGCATAATTGCAGGGGGTCCGTGGCAATTTCTTTTATTATGAAAAAAAGAAAAATTATTAAATACTTTTCAGTGACAAGAATTGAAACAAATTAACTAGTTTTTTTCCACATAATGATTATTATTTGAAACAAAAACAGCCTCGTCTATACAGTTTGAAGCATTGAGTGACTCAGTCTGTATTAAAGTGACAGCCAATTATAAAATAAAACTTTAATAAGACCTTGATGCAGACTGAAATATGGTCGTTTACTTGACATCTAGTGGTGGTGATACACAACTGAAGGTCATTTGGGTCAATATTCTGCAGGATTATTGTTTTCCGTGGTTATGATGTGCCGCGGTATCGAGTTCCCGCCCATACACCAGCAGGTCTCAGCTGTCAATCATGACATTTCACTCCCCCTTTTATAGCATCAAATAACTAATTAAAACCAAACTGAAAAAATGAACACTTGAACAAACATCAGCGTGATGAGAACTACCTAAAATGACAGAAACCATCTTTGGGAAAAATTTA